>RJWM01017258.1:0-43486 GCA_004363535.1 Dasyprocta punctata | reverse complement strand
AAAAGAAATTTCCTGGAAAACAGAACAAAAAGACAAAGGAATGGAAAGTGGGGGAGGTAACCAAAGACCATTAGAGGGTGAACACAAGAGATCCAAAATACAACCAATAGTAATGGCAAAACAAACAAACAAACAAACAAACAAAAACTGAAGAAAATAAACCATCAACAACAGTTTAGGAAAGTTTCCTAGAGCTAAAGGACCTGACTTTCCAGATTCAAATAGTCCAATGAGAACTCAGAATTGACTTAAACTATAAGAACAAGGCATATCATTGTGAAATTTTAGAACTTTGAGAATAAAGAGACATTACAAGCTTCCAGAGAGGAAAAACTATTATTGTATAAAAAGAAAGAGGTTCCCAGCACTCAGGAGACTGAGGTAGGTGGAACATCGTGAGTTCGAGACCAGCTTGGGCTACAGCGTGAGCCAGGCTGGCCTGAACTACATAGTGTGACCCTGTGTTGAAAAAAATAGGGCTGGGAGTTTGGTTCAGTGGCTTAAGCACCTGCTGGGCTATGAGTTCAAGCCCTGGTACCAGGGGAAAAAAAAGAGGTGGCTTAATTGCTTTGGTCTTCTAAATACCAATATGGGAAGCACAAAAGCTGTGTCAGTCAGCTTTCGATCACTGTAACAAAATATTGGTGGTAATTAATTTATAAAGAAATAATGTTATTTTTATTCAGTTTCCAGTTCATGACAAATTGGTTCCATTGCCTGTGATGAGTCGCACATCATGGTGGGAATGTGTGGCAGATATCACAAAAAGGTTTATCTAGCAAGCCACGGAGCAAAGAGAGGAAGAATATACCAGGGCCCCACAACTCCCTTCAGGTGCATTCCAGTAACCATCTGAAGGCCTTCCTCTTAAGGTTTCATCATGTCTCAGCAGCACCACTCTGGGAACCAAGCCCTTAAAACAAGGGCCTTGAGGGAGCCTTCAAAATCCAAAGCATAGCAAAAGTAGTGGAGAAATGTCTCTCAAATCGCTAAAAATTACATTAAATTATTTTCTGACCTAGAATTCTGTAGTCAACCAACAATCAAGGAATTTCAGGGCATGATAAAGACATCCTTGGACATTCAAATTCTCAAAAGACCATTCAAATTCTCAAGATCCATGGATTCTTTCTCATAAAGTCATTGGAAGTAAGCCACGAAAGAGAATGGCATGAGATGAAATGATTTTCCATCCAGGAAGGAAGTGAAATGAATCACCAAGAATATGGTAAAATGAAAATCTCAGAGAGACAGCCATGCACCCAGTATGCAGGGCAATTGGTCCACAGTGGAGCAGAGTCACTAACATACGGGCTCTGTGAGGATGCCATCTCTGTGCCCTTGTGACTACACCTTCTTTTTAACCTGATGAAACTACTCCATTAAAACGAGGAACTAAACTAGAAAGAAGAAAACATCAAAGACACATGGAACCCAATACAAAGGAAAATCTAAAAATATTTACAAGAATACCAGCAAAGAGAGACCAGTCCCAGGAAGGTGGGTATGCAACAGGCATAGAGCAACCAGCCCAGGTAAGAGAAAGCAGGTCTTCATCGGGTATATTTCCAACAACAACAAAGGGAGAGAGGGGAGGGAGGAGGGAGGGGAGTGGAAGGAGAAGGGAGAGAGGAGGGAGAAGAGAGGAGGGAGAGAAAGGGGAGAGAAAAGAGAGAAAGAAAAGGAAAAGAAAGGAAGGGAAGAGAAGTGAAGGGAAGAAAAAGAAAGGGAAGGGGGAAGGGGAAGGAGAAGGAGGAAGGAGGAAGGGAAGAAGGGAAAGGAAAAGAAAAGAGGAAAAGAAAGGAAAGCATAGAATATTGTTCTGAGAGAATTTTGGAAGTTGTGGAATGAATTAGCAATAAGTACAAAAATTAAGTAAATAAAAAAGAAGCTAATTATTAACTATAGATAAAACAAAAATTAAGAAAGGAAACATAAGGTAGTGCACTGCACTGCTCAGCTGTGAATAATATTTGTCTAGGCCTAGTAATGTAAACAGAGACTATTGATCTTACCAAAGACTGTAATAACTATGTGGGGAGCAGGGGACAGGAAATGGAGGATCGGGATAAGGGTGGAAGAGAACTAGATCCTCATCTACCATAATAGGAAGTCAGTAAATCAAGTAGAAGATAGCAGCATACACATGGTATTTAGAAACATGGAGATGAGCAAACCCAGGAAGCACCAGCTGAAGAGGTGGCTTCCAGGGACAGGAACGGGTTGGAGTGGGGTGAAGTAGGGCAGGGAATCGTATTTTGCTCTATTTCAGTTCAATTTGATGCTTGGAACTATGTGCGCCAATAAAATAAAAATTAATTTAATCAACTAGGTAATTTTCCCTAGCAAGAGGAGTCTCCTGGCTGCTGCCTCTGTATACCATGGTACCTTTTCTGGTCACCCTAGATGAGGGGCAAAGCTTAGAAAGTAAAGAAAAGGCCTTCCCTTACTCCCCCAAACATTAGCCTCTTATTTTTCTATAGTATATTTTTAAAATATGTTATTATTTCAAAAAAAAAGAGTATGCTCTATGCCAAATATCTAAGAGAATGAAGAAAATTCATTCACAGACCAAAAAATTCTAACCAAGCAAACAAAATGAAACAAAACACCTCACTTAAGTGCAAGTTAAACACCTTCCTAAACTTCAACTGTGTTAGTCAGCTTTCCATTACTGTGACAAAATGCCAGATATAACCAATTTAATAAAGGAAAAAATTCATTTTGGCTGACAATTTCAGAGGTTTCAATCCATGATCACTTGGCCTTGCTGCTTTGGTCCTGGGGAGGATCAGTACAGTGTATCACGGAGGAATATGAGGTGGAGGCAGGCTGCTCACCCTACGGTGGCCAGGAAGTAAAGAGAGAGAGAGGAAGGAGTGGGGCCAGGGCCCCAGTATCCCCTTTGAGGGCACACCCTCACTAATCTAACTTCCTCCAACTAGGCCCTACCTCTTGATGGTTCCCCTATCTTCCAATAATACCTTTAGAACATGGGCTTTTGAGAGGCATTTAAAATCCAAACTATGGCATCAATCGTTGCAACTTATCATGTAGTTGATTTCCTTTTTTATTTCTTGAGAGACCTTTAAATTTAGAAATTCAGCCTATTGCTGGCCTCTGAGCCCCTGAGAATCTGTGCAGAGAGACCTCCTAGTTTTAGTCCGTGTCCAGTTCTTTCAATGGTCCCATCTTCCCTTTGAGTGATAAGGACATACATTCCTGAACAGCAGAGAGACCTATTTGTCACCTAAACCTAGCACAAAACATACCCAAAGAAAATTAGTTGAATAAATGAATTACTTTCCTAATCTTAGAATAATCCTTAAACTGTTACTAGAGCACAAGGGATCCTAGTGTACCTAGTCTGACTACCTTATTATACAGAAATCTTGACAGAAGCTGACATTTGTTCAGGCCATTTGAGTTAGATGCTGAGAAAGGTGCATGCATTAGTTTCCTAGGGATGCTCTAACAGTCCCACAAAGTGAGTGGATTTAAACAACAGAAATGTATTTTCTAAGAGTTCTGGTCCTCCAAGGTCCCTAGAGAAGGATCCTTCCTTGCATCTTCTAGCTTCTGGCAACCCAGGAGTCCTCTGGCTTGCAGTTACATCACTCCCACCTCTGCTTCTCCCTGCACATGGCCATCTTCCCTCTGTGTCTGGATGATTCTGTGTTGGTCCACGGTGCTCTACCTTTCTATCTTCACATCACTTTTTTTACAAAGACAGCAGTCGTGCTGAATTGAAGGCCCAACCTTCTCCAGTCATACTTTATCTTAACCAGCCACATCGACAAGGGTCCTGTTTGCAAAAGAGTTCATATTCTGAGAGAGTGGGGGTCAGGACTCGAATACACCCTTTGTGGGGACACAGTTAAACATATAAGAGTGTGGAAAACAGATTTCTGCTTCTGGCCTGGCAGATTTATCACTGTGTCACACAGCTGCCCCTGTCTCCAGCCTGGATAGTCTAGTTTCACCCAGCCCTGAACCCTTTAAGAGAGGCTCCTAAAGATCAGCGATTCCATTGAGAACTAAATAAATGGAGTAAGTGATAAACGGTAAGTGGATGACAGAATTAGTGAAAGACAGTGGGGAATATCTGTGAATCTGTGCTTCCAAATCACATTCCTGAGTACCTGTCCTCGTCTCATAAAGTTGGACAAGATGGAGGGAAGTCTCTGGTAGCAACACTCATCCCGTCTCGGGGACAACAGAATGTTCAGGCAGCTCTACTCTCCCCACACCTCAGTGTCTTCCACACCTCAGGGCTCCTGGTCACAGCTGGAAAGGTGAGGAAAGAAGGTGGCAAGAGAATTCTCCCATTGTGCTCACCTTCCTCCCATAATCCTGCTGTTCCATGACCCTTGCAGTTACCACAATGACCCACCCAGGCCAACTGTGATGCAGAAATAGGAGCCCAGGGTCGTGGGTATCTTTCTTGCCATGGGAGAGCAAGTCTAATGGTGTCACTGTTTCAGGGTGACACAGTCATCTGGGTGGGAACATGCTGTCTTTTCTTTTTTCAGTTGAGACCACAGGCCTCTGAGGATAAGAACAGGCTGTCAGGTCACACTGGCCCTGTGGTGTTTATTTTAAAAGCCACGAGAATGAATCTGATTCATGTCTTCAGTGACTCATCTTCTCCACAAAGGTGAGGGAGGAGAAGTTTGTTTTGAGGCCTCAACATCCCCCTCCTCACCCCCTTCTCCTCTCAGCTGTGGTAAGTTGCGCTGGTCCTTCCCAAAACAACAGCCCATGCCTTTGAGTTAACTGGTGCCACCCCTCCCAGGAGTCTTGATGCTATTAAAGAGCAAAACAGTGAGAGGTACAAAACAAGTCAATCTTTGTATGAAGAGGACAGTTGAGGGGGAGGGCGCAGAAGGTTCCAATTGGTCCACCACTAAGACTGCTCTGAACAATAGGGCTGGTGGGCTTTCTTGCCTGGAGGCCTGTCTGCCAGTGGGAGGAGGATCTGTGGGGGAAGCGTAGGACGAGCAAGAATGAAGGCAAGCAGAGGACGCAGTGGGTTGGCCACCTGGTCCAAACCTGGCTGAACCATCATGTTCTTCCACCAAAATAAAGTTCAAGGGTAGTGATAAGACAAAATAAATAAATAAAAAAAAAGAAAAAGAAAAAAAACCTTTGGGTAATGACAGACTGGAGCTTCCTTTCATCTAAGCATCTGGAATCTCTTGCAGGTATTAATTACGTCTTCCTCCCTTGGATGGAGGAGGAACCGGGTGGCTGTCACCACGGCAGGTCATCTCAGTTCCTTGGGAACAGGTTCTGGACTGGAGCCAGGAGTCTCATACAGCCCCAGCCTCAGCCCTGTCAATGTTGCGGTTCTTGGGCAAATTCCTTAACCCAAGTCTTGGCTCCATTCAGTTAAAAAATGGGAGAGGCATTAACAGTAAATAGTCACTTTTGATGGCAGACATTGTGTGAGGAGCGCATCTGTCTCATGGCAGGAGGCTCCCGTGGAACACATTTTGCAGAGCAGAAAACCAAATCCTGGAGAGAGTGACTCTGCCAGGATGGTGGGAGGCTGGTATATGTGTGCAGGTATGTGGAACCAGGACTGATATGAAAATCCAGTAGTAGAGAGCTTTATCTCAGAAAGTTCCACATGACACAGAAGTTAAACAAGAATCAAGGAGCCAGGCTTGGTGATGCGCATTTTTAATCCCAGCAGTCTGGGAAGCTAAAGCAGGAGAATTGCAAGTCAGAACCCAGCCTGGGCAATTTAGCAATTTAGTGAGACCCAGTCTCAAAATACAAATGTAAAAAATATTTTAAAAGAGCTGCAGATATACTCAGTGTGAAGGCCTTGCGTTCAGTAATCCCCAGTGCTAGAGGAGGAAACAGGAAATTGAGGGCCAGAGTCCCGCTTGGGCTGCCATCCTGCCTTCCACCCCAGGCCTCAGACTGTGGTATCTCAGGCCCACCTTCCCTGCTCTTGGCGCTTATGCAACATGTAGTCGGATTTCTAGGGGGTTGGTGAGTGGGCAGAAGAGCATAGAATGTCCTAGATTAGAATGTTATCTTGTTCCTTTCAAACCCCCAAACAGTTTCTGAAACCTTCTGACTAGAACTTAGCAAAACCGACCCGTTCCAGCCTTAATCTCTTCTGGGACAACAATGGTCAAAGTGGGAAGACGAGCATTTAAAAATATGATTCTGCCTCTCCTCGGGGCTGGAGGTACATTTGATAGTGGAGGAAAAATTGGGAGGGGGTGTCCTTTCTAACTCGATTTTTAAATTAATGGCGATGCACTTTAAATTATGCCAGCAGGATTGCCAGGCCCAGCACCCGTGAGTAATCAGCAGAGCCCCTGCCTGTGACCCGCAGCCCTTCCGAGGGTCTCTGGGCACTGCGGCCACGCGGAGCGGAGGGTGGAGAGACTACCGGCTCGGCGGGGAGCTGTAGCAGACCCCGCTTTGTGCTGAAGGCCCAGGTGAAGAGCAGGAATCTGGTCAGAGAAACCCAGGGCGCCTTGGACACAGCATGGCGTCCCCGAGTCCAGCAGGTGAGGCCGGCGGCGCAGCTCGGGGTCAGGTCCTTTCCTTGCGAGGCCCGTTGCGCTCGTGGTTTGTGGGATGAAGAACCGGAGTTCTGAGCAGGGTTTGCGGCTAGGATAGCGCGGCACCCCGCAATTCGTGTGTGAGCGCGCCCCCTGGAGGCCACGTGGCAGTGCTACGAGCCCTGGCCAGCAGCGTTTTCTCCGTTTTAAACCAGGTGACGGTTCCTGCCTTAATACACAGAACATAAGGTTGCACCTGCTATTTTTAACTTTGCAGTCGACTTTCTGCAAAAGAAATTGCTGTCTATTGAATAATCTATATGGCTATTGAGAATTTAAGACCGAATGAAAGATTTCCTCAAAAGTAAGTCATTGTTCTGTGATTGTTGTGCAGTCAGAGCACGGACTTGAACAGTTAAAATCAAATACTCCCTAGGAGTCATTAAAATTCTTCTCCTTTTAAAGTTGTTGCTGCTTTAGTTGTCCGCTTAGGGATTCAACAAGAGTTAATGCTTAGTAAGCACATTCCCTTATGTCCCACTCTGATCTACAAGTTTTGATTCATTTGTTAGTGGCAACAAGAGCCCATCGAGATGGACACCGTAATTCACTCCACTGTCCCAGTGAGGACGCTGGATAACCAGGCAGCTAGCAAATGGCAGAGCTGGGACTTGAATCTGCTTGCAGCCTGGCTCCAGAGCCCCCTAAGCCCCTTACCTGCCTCTCATCATTCATGTGCCAGTAGCTAGCAGTTCTGCACCCCTTCCCTGGGACCACCTTACCTGGGGCCATGCATGCAAGGACTTGTGGGTGTGTGCTTTTTTCTAGAGAGTCTTTAGCTCTTGTCATCTTCTTGATCCTGAAAAATTATGAACCTACATCAGTCAGGAGACAGGTCTGAGTCCTGGATCTATCACTAAGTAGCAAGGTGACCTTCCACAAGCTCTTCATCTCTGTGTGTCAGTTTCCTATCTGCAGAATAGAGGAAAGACAGTGAACTATGATCTCGGTGTGTTATGGTTTAGATCTAAGATGGTCCCCGAAGCTTTACGTATTAGAGGAAGAGCATAGACTGTCCTAAATGAGAATGTTAACTTGTTCCTTTCAAACCCTCAACTGAGGGCATTATAGCTGACTTGCTTTTAGGAGGTGGAGTCTGGTTGGAAGAGGTGGTCGTGACCTGGAAGTGTTTGTCTCCCTTTGCAGCTCCTTCCTGTACTCTGCTTCTTGGCCACCATGAAGTGAGCGTCTTTTTCTCTGCTTAGGTTCTTCCACCATGCTTTTGATGATGCAAGGACTGAAACTTCTAAAATAAGAGCCAAAATAAACCTTCTCTCCTCTAAATGGTGGGTGTTGGGTATTTTGTCCCAGTGATGAGAAAGTGACAAAGACAGATTTTGGTGCTAGCATTGGGGTTATTGCTGGGACTATGCCTGACCATGTGGCTGAGAGGCCTTTGGAACTGGCTCAAAGGCGTTTAGAAAGGTTTGGAGAGTCTGGCTAAAAAGCCCTCAGTAGATACCAGCCAAGCTTGATGGGAGATTCTGGTCAGAGCTCAGAAGACCAGAATACTGATAAGAAGGCAGGCAGTAAAGACCAGGCTCGAGAGGCTTTAGTTAGGAACAAGGACTCCATTGGCTGTTGGATTCCAGGCCATATGTATTATGCTCTGGTAGGGAGGCGTAAGGAGGAGTAAGACCAGCCTGTGCCTCCAAAGAGCTTGTGGTCCCTTCTGGGTAAGCAGCCACTAGATCCAATGTCACTTGTGGATGGGTAGGGGCTGGCAAGGCAAGCAGAACAGTGATACGGGGACAACATTCAAGGGCAAAGCTTCTCTTAGAACAGTGGTGGTCACGGAGACTGCACGTGGTAGAGGCCCCTGCCCAAGGCTTCTGTAAACTGGGCTTCAGACTCAATGAACCCTCAAGATGCTGAGACAGTTCTGTGTGCATCTTGGGGGAGACCTCAAGAGGAAAATGCTGACTTTCCTACCAGTATGGCTCTGTGGAACCCAAACAACCAGTAGGAAGAAAACAAGGGACATGAGCCCAACTTTACCCCAGTCTGCATTCTGGGCCATGGATGATACTTATAGACAACAAGGCAGGGGTGCAGGTTCAGAGCAAGAGGCCAGGTCAGCAAGTGCCATTGCCTATAGTGACAGTGATGAAATTCACTGATGTAACTGCAGTGTTTGGGAGATGGCTAACTGACAAGTTGAAGGTACCTCCCTATATGTCATCAGGAAATAGCCACCAGAAACGCAACAGGTGGAAAACAAGTTGTACTTCTGAGCTGTATCATCTCTGAGAGACCTGATAAAGTCAATTTTCTGGTGCTACCGGGGCACAGCCAGGACGGTAGTGACCTAGCCAACCAAACCAGCACTGTGTCCTGCCTGTCTTTATCATGAGTCACTTAGCTAAGAATAGCAGGAGAGAATTGAAATGGCATGCTACATTGACTTTGATACCCTGAGAGGCTTCCAGCTCTCACTGTATTTCAGTGTCACTGTAAGGAAACTCTTTGTGCACTTCGATCCCCATCAAGGCAAAGGGAGGCTAGTTTATTTCAGCCCTCAGCCACCTGGTAAAGCAAGCCTCATTCTAGATCAGATCTTGTCAAGTGTTTATCTTCCTTTGTTACAACAAAGCATTTCCCACCCAAGCCTATGGTCAGGTTTGTTTTTAATGAATGGGAAGGAGGATGTCACACTGCCTTCTCAGGAACTTCAAGGAAGTGACCACTGCTTCCTGGCAGTCCCTGTCTAAACAGTCCCCATTACTAGTGTCCACACAGGTTCTTCACAAAATCCACTTGTCCATGGATTCACAGGGTGACCAGAGGGCAACTGTCTGTCTGGAGGATACAGACAGAGCTTGGATCAAGGTCTGGTGGCCATGAACATGCACACAAGGCCACTATAGCATGGTATGAACCCAGAGTTAGGAAGAGAAGGCTAAGAGGCTCAGGCTAGGGGATCGGCAACGCTCTCACTGCTACTCTGCAACTCCAGTGAATCTGAAAATTCTAAATCGGAATCTGGTCTTCCAGCTCATTCAGGATGCCGTATTTGTAAAGAAAAGGAAGATAGATTATATTTAACTCAAAATGCTTAACTTGATTTAAAATGTTTCTGATGTTCAGATGTGTAGTAGATGAACCTCCAGTTATACTCTGGTCCTACACCCTCAAACGTTCTGAGCAGTTACACTGGTCAGAGACGAACTTTTTTTTTTGTTTTTTGTTTTTTTTTTTTTAGTTGCGGCACCGGGGATCGAACTCACAGGCTCGCACCTGCCAGACAGGCGCTTAAGCTGCTGAGCCAAACTCCCGGACCTGGTTTTTTTGAGGCAGGGTCGCACTATGTAGCTGAGGCAGGCCTTGCGCTCGCCCTGTAGCCCAAGCCGTCCTCGAACTCAACGCTCCGCCTACCTCAGCCTCCCGAGTGCTGGGATTAAAGGCATGCGCCACCACGCCCGGCTAGAGACGAACTTTTTGATGCTCAGATTATACCAGGCAAAGTCCTGCCTCTGGAGAGGGAGTGCTCATACTGCTCTCTCTGAAGTCATGATACTTTGAACCGATAAAACAATGTAAACTGAGATCACCAACTGTGACTGTGGATGTGTATGTGCCTGTATGTGATTGTAGGGGTGTGTGTGTGTGTGTGTGTGTGTGTACCTGGGTTTGTGTACATGTGCATGCATTAGTTTTAAAACTAGTAGAAGCCAACCTGTAGAGGTCTGAAGCAGTGAAGAACATACCGTGTCCCCCAAGGAATCACTCAAAATTAAGAGAGTTTTAAATGATCAAAAATTAGTTCCCCAAATTCTGATTTTACCCGTGTAATGACTATTTCTCCATTTTGTAGATGAAGAGACTGAGATGAGTGAGTTACTGACAGGCACAGAGCTCATGAGCCTCAGAGGCAGGTTCACTCCAAGCAGCGTGGCTGCAGAGTCCCGGGCTCCTCTTCACTACTCTACGTGGGCTCTTTGCCAAGAACAGGCTGAGGTGAGCTGGGACCACTGGGGTGGCTGCCCCAAAGCTGGGAATCAGAAACTGAGCCTAGAGTACTGAATGTTAGATAAGTGTTCAGCACTGCCCAGACATGGTCTTCAGATAAGTTCTAAGGACTTGGATGAGTGAGGAGAACTTCATCCTTAATTCCAAGAACCATGACTGTGCTGGTGGGGGCTGACAGCCAAAATATGGAAAGAGTCCTTCTGGAGACTTTCTGAAAAATGAAAGCAAAGAAAGGAACTGTTGCCTCCTGGTGGGCATCTTTGGTAATGGCCATAGAAAATGACCAGGTTTAGGTATCAGAAGATTATTAAAATAAAGTAGTTACTTGTGTCTTGTGTTCTGGTTGCTGATTGTTTTTTTGTAACTATCTCATGGTCATTTGAAAAAAGTGTGCGTTTTTCTTACAGGGTGTATGTTTGCCTATCATTCTTAAAATCCTCTATACACACACATACACACACATTTTTTAATTTACTTAAGAGAGACAGAGAGGAGTGTTAAAATCTCTACTCTATAATTTTGGTTTGTTTGCTTTTCTTCATACTCCCACTTATTTCACCACTTACGTTTTC
This sequence comes from Dasyprocta punctata, assembly GCA_004363535.1. Lineage (NCBI taxonomy): Eukaryota > Metazoa > Chordata > Mammalia > Rodentia > Dasyproctidae > Dasyprocta > Dasyprocta punctata. The sequence goes on along the minus strand of RJWM01017258.1, from coordinate 32,358 downwards.
TATTTTCCAAAGATTTTTTTTATTAGCGTATATTGGTTATACAAATTAATAGGTTTCATCTGGGCAGATTCATACACGCACATAACATTCAGGAATTATTTCTCCTCCATGATTTCCTTGCACCATGCGTATAATATATTTTGATCATATTTATGCCCCTTATTAACCATCCTTACATCTTTAGTTTGGAAGAGACTTCACTTGACAGAGAATTCTATGTGGGCAGTTCTTACTTCAATACCTTAAAAGTGTTATACTGCCGTCTTCTCACTTGCACTATTTTCTACAAAAACAGGCCTTTATATTCATAGTTGTTTCTCGGTGCATATATATGTTATATAATATACTGTTGTGTAACATATATGTTACTTTTAAGATTTCTCATTTCCCCTGGATTTGAGCAATTTGTTATTTCCTTAGTGTATTTTTCTTCATGTGCTCATTGACCTTCTTTGATCTGTGGATTTATGGTTTTTATCAAATCTGGAGAAATATTGGCTATTATTTCTTTAAATATTTTTCCTATTTTCTCCCTATAAACTCCAGGAATTCCAAGCCCATATATACTATGATGCCTGAAGTTGTTTAACTGCTCACTTTTTTAAAAATCCTCTTTCTCTATTCCATTTTGGATAGTTTCTATTGCTGTCTTCAAATTCATTGGTCTTCTCTTCTTCAACATCTAATCTGTTAATCCCATCACACACTGTAGTTTTCATCTCAAAAAGCTTTGCATCTTTTTTGATACTTTCTATGTCTTTAGTTAATATTTTGAACACATGGAACATAGCTATTGTAACTTGCTTGATAAGTCTAACACCCAAGTGAGTTATAGGTCAATTTTGATTAATTTGTTTTCTTCTTCATTATCAGTCATGCCTACCTACCTCTTTGTATGTCTGGTAATTTAATTAGATGTCAGTGTGAATTTTTGTTGTTCTGTTGCTAGATAGTTCTGTATTGTTATAAATAATCTTAACCTTTGTTTTGGCATAGTTACATCCCTTAGGAACAGTTGGATCTTTTGGGATCTTGTATTTGCCATTTGCTAGATAAGTCAGAAGCATCCCTTATTCTCCACTGCTGAGACAAGATAGGGAACCTTCTGTGTAGTCTGCATAGCACTCTGTGAATCATGAGGTTTTCCAAAGGTCCTGATATTCCTCACTATTCCTTACCCTGTGCTGGTGCTGGACACTGTTACTTCTAATTCTTTTTGATAGCTATTTCCTGGGTTGTGGGTAGTATCCTCACGTGGTCGGGTGCTGACCAATCGGCTGAGTACTCAAGGAGAATCTTTCGCACATCTCCAGAGCTTTGCCACTGTGCAGTCCCTGTGGTATTCTTGTCTGCAAACTCTAGCTACCTTGGTCTCTCAGAACTCTCAGTACCACCTGCTTAACTAAATGCATTTGCCAGGTTCTGCTTGGATTCACCCTCTGTGCATCACACCTAGAAATTCCCCAAAGATCCTGCAATGGGACCACTACAGAGCTCCCTTCCTGCATGTCCCATCTCCCTGGGATCATTGTCTTCCATCGCTGCATGTGAAAAGTTTTGAAGATCATAGTTATCCATTTTTCAAGTTATTTTAGAAAAAATGTTTGGTCTCTCTCACTCTATCTTAACTGGGATTCTGTTGATTTATTTATCATTCTTATTTTTTCTTTAATGATTCAGAAGTTATAACCTTTAATAAAAATTATCCTTTTTTTTATAAATCATGCAGGATCTTTGAGGAGTTTCTAGGTGTGATGCATGGAGGGTGAATCCAAGCAGAACCTGGCAAATGCATTTAATTAAGATTAAATAATCTACTCAATTCCTTCTGTCAAAAATGAGGAATTTAGCATGTTTTACTTCCATGCTGGTCCAAGTTATTATTTATGATATGTGCAATAACTACTTTTTAACACTTGCATTGTTTGTTAAATTAACAATGAGAAATTAGAATTATCTGTATGTTTAGTTAACTGCTCACTGCTTTAATTCCATCTTTATTTATTTATATTAATTTTCCAATCAACTGGATACATGATTGGCTAATTTTCTGTCGAGTGGTACACTTGGGATCTTCCCACCTCTCAACTTATCTTTATGTGTGCTTCATTTATGATCAGCGATATCCAATCTCCTATTGATTGCCTGCATCTCATTTTAAAATATGACAATGTTTTTCATTACTTCAAAGTACTGTCTTGGTTTAAAGTGCTCCTTTATGATGAGTGGAAAGAATATTGGATTTGCTTAAAATTTCTCTTGTTTTTTGCAGTAACTGAGTTTCATCTAGGACAACGTGCTCTAGTTTCTCAGACTGGTCTTCTTTTACAGTATGAAACTCTTACCCTCATCTGCAAAATTGTTACCATGCTTATTCTTAACAGAGTGAGAGCTCTATCCAAATTTCAGTTGGCTCCTGTCACAAAGGTTTGTCTCCTTGTGCAGAGACCCGAATGAGGAGAAAAGGAATGATTTCTGTTTCTTTTACACTTTGCCAGATTCAAGATTGAGTTGTCTGTGTGGCAGTGGTGGAGTCCACAAGAACTTGGCTGAAAGGTCCGTTATGTGCCTTTATTTGAGCAGCCAAGATGAACTGGGGCCATGGCACCCTTCAGGATTCGATGCCGAGGCAAATCGTCCTCCCAATCCCTTTTCTTCTCTCTTAGACTTTGCAGTACGGTCCTGTTTCCAGCAGTGTAAACCCAGCACCTTGTTTACAGTTCTTGAGGCCACTGTTGGCCCCACCACATTTCCCAGTGTCCTAACCCTCTCTCTCTGCTCTCTCTTCTGTCTGCTTAAGCAGACTCTGCCCTCGATGATGGACGGGTCTCTCCAGGTACAGCTTTTCCTTGTAGCACCTAAGGGTTGGAGGGCCATGGGTTCTCTTTCACCTTCGCATTTCTGGCCGGTAGAGGGCGCGCTGCTCCCACTTTTGCATCTCCTTAGTCACACAGTGAAAATGGGGAAGGTGAGGAAGAGTTTACACCTGCTACATCTAGATTCCCATCACCATCTGAAACTGCGGGGGAAGCATCGGAAAGAACCAGGTGAAGTAATATGAGCTGGGTAATTTAGAAGACATCGATTTGGATTTGGACTTCACTACATGTGAACTTGTGGTCCAGGAAAAGTTTCTTGATTTCAGAAAAGCCTGTGTTCTCATCTGTGTGGTGAGTAGCAATAGCACACCACCTCTGGGGTTTCTGGGGATTAAGCGAGGTGCTATGTGTAAGACCTTAAAGAGGGCCTGTCAGAAGTGCATCCTCCGTATTTTTTGCACAAAGAAGATTGGGAAGAGGGCAAATGAGCTCTTTCCTTTCTTTTCTCCCCTCCTAGTAGCTGCAACCCCCTCCTCCCCTTTGGGGTGACATTTCCCTGGCCTGATTTTTGGCCAATACCCCATTACATTGCAGCCCACATATCGCACTTTGTAGGACTATCTGTGTGCTTGTTTCTGCAACCCCCTATCTCAACCTGCCTAAACGGATCTTGCTCTACAGCACTGTTTTCAAATCCACATGGATTTTCCTTTTTCAGGAGCTTCTAATATTTTATGACCTCCGTTCCCCCACTGGAATTCAATTACACAAGTGTTCAGTCTTCCACATGTCAGAATGACCCCAAGGGTGAAAGCTTCTTGTGTGGTCAGTGTTTCCATGACTGGACACCCCCCTGCCAGGTGTGATGGCGCAAGCCTGTAATCTCAGCACTTTGGAGGTTGAGGTAAGAGGATCACAGGGCATTCAAGGCCAGCCTGAGCTACGAAGTGAGTTCAAGGCCAGCCTGAACTACAAAGCAAAACCTTGTCTCGGAAATAAATAAATAAACAAACCTCCCCACCCTTTCTGACTTCGGTTTCCCTGGAGCCAGAAGAAATGATTAGCCAATAGAGATGGGTCACACACACCAGGAAGCCAAGCATGTTAGATTTACTAGGGTAATATCTGCAGGTGAGATAACAGCACATACATACAGAAACCCACGGGCAGACATACCACCCAGCAACACAGTCAGACACCAAAGCAGCAAAAGGGCTCAAGTGGCTTTGGAAAGTTCTTGTGAAAATCAAAGGGCAGCTTTGGTGCTCAGAGATTCAAACAGAAAACTATACAGAACCAACCCATAAATATATATATTATATATGTGTATATATATAAAATTGCAAAATAAAAGCCCAGGAGATTAACCATCCATCTGCACATCAGTGGCTCAAAAGTGTTAGCACAGAGAAAGGCAAAACCATTTGTGAGAATGGTGCATGACCCAGGGGGCTGGCATTTTAGTAGCAGAAAGAGTATTTACATGGAACCCCTATTTGAAACCTCACAATACTAAGAAAAACTAAACACAGACAATGTATGTACAAGGGAAGACAGTAAGTAGTACTCTCGCATGACGATTGTCAGACACAGACATCTCACTGAAACCATCCACAGCTTTAGATATCACTGCATTTCCCACCTAGACTGGGTTCCTGCTACCTTATACCCGAGCTGGGCCACCCTAGGCTCTGGACTGTTAGTCTCCCCCACCTTGCATCTTTCTTGGAGAAGGCAAACTCAGGGACTCAGTGGGTGTCACAGATCATGGGAATTAAAGGCAGGCCAGTCCCAGAGCATCAAATAATCACCCCCAGAATAGGACCAATACAGCAATCACTAACACAACTGGAAAGGTGGAGTTGAAGTGAGGTGATGGAGTTCCCCAAAATATATTTGCAACTGTATAAAGGGCTGGGTCGTTTTTCCAGTGTGGCTCCTCTGCCCTTGGTCCTATTATTGTCCTGTTTCTGATTCACTTTGAAAGGAAATACCTGGCCTTTAGGTTTTTGAAAGTTACATGAGACAATTTGCTGGAGGAGAGAAGAGTTGAGAGTCTTACTATAGCTATCCTCCCACTACCCCGTAAGCCCCAGAAATGTCTCCTTTACTCTTCATAGAGACCAGGCAATGCCCTGTCACAGCCAGCACATCCTGATCCTTGGGAAACAGCACTGATCCTTGGGAAAGGAGTTGAGAGCCTCACTACCTGGAAGACTAGTGGTGCCTTCTCATGCTGAGGCTGATGCCAGCTGCACCGGAATCCCTCCCTGTATCAATCACAATCTTTCTTCTCCATCTTCAGGCCCCAGTTTCTCATAGCAATGATCCAACTTTGGGGGAAAATGTTGAAAGCAAGTGGCACCAAACATCAATGCAAAACCTACCACCACCTAAGTCTGAATCAATGCAAACCAGTATTTATGTATTTTTAAGAACATTCCCCACCTAGAGATTACTACTAACTGTTCCTGAGAAGCCTACATTGTCCAGAGAACTGGCTACATAAAAATGATGAAGGGAGCCTTCTCCACTAAAGAACCTGCACTCTCCGCCTTGACTCCTGAGTGACTATGGCTTCTCTACCTGAGAGGCAGGAGTTGAAAAGAGATGATGTTCTGTTGGGTTTCTCATTGTGGGGCGCCCTGTTCTTTCTGTGGGACTGGAAAGCATGGGTTTATCCTCTTGTTTCTCCTTAGATTCTGAATGTGATTATCCTAGAGTTCAGTTGGGCTCAATAATAAGCAAAGACATAAAAAGACCTGTTTTCCTATCCTCAAGTCAACTGCAACTATGGTGACCACCCAAGGGCTCCTGCTGACCCACATGTGTAAAATGAGTCAGATGTAAATATTTTCGCATCTGTTCAAAGTCAACATCAGATTACTCTTGGGCCTAGAATTAGGACCTGCAATTCAACATGGGTTACCACCTAAGGTAGGCTGTGTGTCTTTTCTATTCTTGTGCACATCTTCCTGAAAAAGTTCAAACTTATGTTTAATCTTTTAGACTTTCGGAAGTACATCATGTCATTGAGTGAATGGTTCTTTCAAATCTATTGCAACCAAAGAAATAGATATACAGCATTCCACCCACATTGACAAGAGCAGTAGCCCTCTGTTTCAATAGCATCAAACATCTAAATGACTGTCTTGCCACATTACCATGAGTGAGTGAGTGTGTTAGCCCACAGGGGACAGGATTCAAGGCTCAGTATTGAGATTTGGTGGCAGAGGGCTATGGTTTACAATGGGGTTCTTACTGTAAGAACCTACTACTTCTCATTCAAATTCACCCCTACCAAGCCCTTTAAAAAGAACTTGGCTGTCCACAGAGGAAGAGCCTCGGGTTAGTCATAGAAGTGTTGTGGGGATCATTTTCACGTGTACAACTTGACTGAAGCAGGACAGTGACTCGGGTCAGCTGCAAGCTGGGAGGCTCTGGGCTGGGGCATGGGTCTGTTTCACAGTGCCTTTTGCAGTGAAGGGAAGATCATGTGAGTGGATGGTTCTCCAGCATTACAACTGGGTTCCAGTTACTAACGCATGAAAAGTCATCAGAGCCGAACTTGTCTCCCTATAACCATTCATCCCTCTTCATCTCCATTCCTACTCCTTCCCATGGAAAGAGGATCTGAACCCTCTCCACTTCCTGGGTCAGTCATAGTGCAACAGATTGATTCAAATTCTCTTATCTCTTCTCTGTGCATGTCCAAGTACCAAGGCTCAACTCAAAATGAGCCCAGCACCTATAAATTCTGACCTTATGAATATTCAATATCTCATTATCAGATGCCCATTAGATTTTCAGCCAGTTTTTATGTAATGCCATAGAAAATGCCTTTTTTTCTCTCCCCCATAGCCTATGGTTTAACTTACCCTGCAGGTCTGTTCAGTAGCATTTGGTGCACACCCTCCATGCTAGAGCTAAGCTCACTGCAATGACTCAACACCTCTCCCAGCAGGTCCAAACCAAAACAAAATAGAATCCGGAACTATGCACTAAGCATTAGCTCTTTGAACATTGCCCTTTCTTGTTGAAAATCTCTCTTAAGGTGCTTTATCCAAAGAACTTTATGGAGAGGAATCCTAGGCTGGAAACACTATTTGCTGTGGAGGATAATGCAGCATGGGGAAGGTTATCAATCCTGTTTCAGTATTGACATTTTAGAAAAGCCACATCACATCTTGTACACCTCCAGCCCCTTTCCTACTCAGCTAACGAAAGACTCTTCAACAGTACAAGTCTACCCAAGACTCTGGTTCCCAACTCCTTACATGATGAAGTCTATCTCCTCTATACTTTCTACAAGATTAGTTATGCTCCATCTGAGAAGAGAACCACCCACTACCTGACACTTCCTACCCTGGCAATACCACAGCATCCAGTGGAACACACCATGGAGTTTCATGTTTCCATGTCTTTGTGAATTCTTCCATCACTATGGAATACTCTGCCAGCTCTTTTGCTCTGAAAGATTCTTCTTTGTTTTGAAAACCTAACTCACCCATCACTCCTTTCATAGAGGTTTCTCTGGTACCCAAGACAATCATCACTTTCTTATGTCACTTTGGCACCCTTGCCTGTTGTGTAATATGTCTACAGGCCTTCTATACACATGAAATTTTTGACATCAGGAAATATGTCCTACCCTCATCCCTGCCCCATGACCCAAGCTCCATGCAGGTTTTCTGAGTATACAAGGAATGAACAAATTGGCAAATCAGAGGTGGACTCATGGCACAAATTCCAAGCATGATACTCTAGCAAGGTTCCAACAGTTTCACCTCACTGTTAAACAAAGCCTCAGCATTATGAAGGGAATAAAGAGAATTTGTTAAGCATAGAGTTGATTGACATTATCTCTGAGCAACAAGTACCCACACATGATGCTGCATCAGAGGTCACATCCACCCCTCCCTTCTCTCAACATCGTTTGCCACTTATCATTCTAGTTACAATGGCTGCTTTTTCAGCGTTCAGCATAATGTCTGATGCAAAGTGAATGTTTAACCAATATTATGAAAGAGCGAATGAATAAATGTGAAATAATTTTTTTAAAGAAGGCATCAAAGGATTGGCTTTTAAAGGCATTTACCATATGACAGATTTTTCTGAGGCATCAGTGACCCTGAGTCACTCATCATTAGATGTGACCCAACCAGGAAGTAGGGCAGAGTGAGGGGATCTGGGGTAGCAGTGAGGAGTCTACACTAAGTTTTCAGCATTGACTTTTCCTTGGTCATGTCAGTTTCCTTCCTTCTCAAGAAATAGCCAATGATGGATGGTACTTCTTGCTCTCCTCGGTCAAATGTCCACACTGGCATTACTTCAGTCCACATTCACCAGAGGCTTAAGGTCCATTGATGAGAGTGAACACAGGTCATTTCCTACCTTCAAGTGCACTGCAGACACTGTGCTTCTGCAGGAGAGACAAGGCTTTGAAATGGTTCATGGACTAAAACAATCATCTTGAGGATAAAAGGTGTCCATGCACCACACCTACTAAAAGCGAGAGCTCATGACTCAGACTGACCTGGGTTCAAATTCAAACTCCAGCTCTTCCTAAGCAAGTTAGTAGTTCTTTTAGGAATCAAGTTTCCTCATCATAAAGTAGAAATAGTCTTGTCTTCCTCACGGGCTTGTTATTAGGATTAGAGGATAGAATGTGTATGAAGCCTGCACAGTGTCTACAGATAGTAAGTGCTCAAAAATGAAAAACAGTGACTAAGAATTTTTCAAAAATATTTTTACAATCAGGACCAAAAAAAAAAAAATTCTTTGAGGACACTGTGCTTTAAAGAGAATCGATTGTCTATGAGCCAAAAATGCTCATTTATCAATACCCCATGGAAAAATATGAAAAAAAAAAAAAGCATTGGCAGTTAAAACAATAGGTGTGGTATTACCAGGCTCAGGATGGACAGATAGTGACAGGGTTGGGGACACCCAAGCATTTCTCTGAGCATTGGTCCAAGAGGATCAATCCTGAAGGACTCATTCTAATTCTCCTCTGTTGGTTCCAGAGTGACTCAGAGCTGGAACCCCGAAGGAGCCAAGGTAAAGATACCAAGAGTAAGATGCCAGTTCTGGCCTGTGAGCAGGTGCTCCTGGGTTTGAGGAAAGGTCAGGGGATACCTGACTGCTGGACAAGAGTGAGGCAGGTACAGCCATGTTGCTCTATATCATGCAAAGCTAGAAAAGCAAAGCATTTCCTGTGTATTTTGATCCTCCTTGTACTACTCAAAGCCAACAGAGGGCTTCAATTTCCCAAAATTTCTGCCCTAAGCAGGAGACAACTTTTCTTATGCTAAATTTGGTTTTAGTTTTGAAGTGCTTGAGATGCACAATACAAACAATTCAAGTTCCTGGCTTCTTAAACCATCCCTCGCCATCAAGCTTACTCGGGTTGCCCTCATGTCAGCCATCTCTTACAACTCTTCCATCCATCATTCAGGAGGTTCCATGAAGAAAGCTCAGGGTTAGTGTTTGGGGAAGTATAAGCTAAGCCATCAGCCTTGGGAATAAAGATTAACTTCTATCAGAGGGGGTGGGTCAATTTATCTGATTACTTTGAGCAGCAGGACAGGGACCCAAAATGGCAAGGAGGAGTGAGATTTCTTAATGTGGATATAGCTCCATCATAGAAGATGGGATTCCTGGAAGAGATGGACCTTACTCAGGGGAAGCCTCAACCTGTCTGATTTAGTCTGAGCCTGTGAGAGCTCACAGTCCATTACTGACCTTCTTGCCCTGGGCTCAGATTGGCGGGCAACATCCTAACAAAGGTGGCCCACAGTTAGGCAGTGTTGTATAGTGGAAAGAGCACTAGACTGGGAGTCCAGAGACCTGAATTCTAGTGCAGGCTCCGCCGCTATCTGTGTGACCTTGGGCAAGTCACCTGATTTCTCTGGGGTAACTGTAAAATGAGGGGTTGGTTGAGTGATCTCTAAGCTCCCCCTCTGAATGTAATCCAGGTTCCTATTCTTTCCCTCCTTGGCCCCATGCTTCCAGGGACAGAGCTGGGAACAGGGGAGGGAGGAAGGAGAGGATGCTGATGGGAGTCCATGGGTACCACAAATCAGGACTCCACTTTCTCTTTCTTTTTGCTCTTTTTCAGGAAGGAAGGGGTTCGGAATTTCTTTTTCTTCTTTGAGGGAGACTTGGAAGGTGAGCCCTCTGGGGACATGGGGCCGCTGGTGACCGACTCGGTTTTGTCCTTGGAGGTATCAACATCCGTGTCAGCATTGGTGGTCATCTGGCTCAAGCCTCTGCTGAGGATTTCCTCTGCCGTCTGCTCTTCCTCCTTCCCGTTGACCACCACCCCTTCTGGTTGGGCTGTTTCAGGCTCTGTGGTGGCTTCGCTTGGTTCTGTCTTCTTAGCCTCTTCTAGAAAAAGATCAAAAGACATCATCCATAAAATTTTACTCAGGTGAGAATGAGAATGTACACCTAGGGTCTACAGAACCACTTCTAGGGAATTCTAGTCGGTTATCTAGAGCAAGGGGAGGAGTGGATTGGGCAGGGGGTAGGGTGTCAGGGGGATGGACAGATTGGTTTTCATCCAAACCTCATGCCCCTTTCCACATGGCCCGCCCTGGGGAATATGTGCTTGTCAGTACAGTAGCTCTGGGCTTTTGTCTACACATTTACATTACAACACAGCAGGGAAGCCAGCTGGGACTGAGTTCAGAGTATCTCTAGGCACAGAATGAGGAAACACAAACAGAGGAGAGAGGCTGTTGGAGAGGATGTCATGTACACCACAATGGAGGCATCTGGGAGCTATCCTAAGCAGTTGGGTTGCATCAGTAACAACATGTACATTTCATGTTTCCACATCAATTTCATTTCCTCCACCAGAGAGGAACTTGGGAAACTATGGAGCGTGTCTTCCCAGGAGACAAAAAGGGAAAGGCAGAGGGAGAATGAAATTCCCTGAATGGTGCGGGCCCCATGTTTCCATGATAGAAGGGTCAGCCAGAAAGGGTCGGCCCATGCTAGTGGCCGTAGAACCCCAGGTCTTTATTCTGCCTAGAGTTTGTCAGGCACCATGTTCAAAGTCAGAGCTGGTCAGACCCTAGAAACTAAACCCTCTGTCCGCCCTTTGTTTCTTCCCTGCCTTCAGCACACCCTGTTCCATGAAAGCTTTGAAGTACTTAGCTGAAGAGGGGCGAGGGAAAACTAAAGCCATAGATTTTGAAAAGTAGAAGGTGACATAAAGATCACTTGGCTCCCTCCTCCCACTTCACAGCTAAAAACTGAGTACAACTCTACAGAGCTGGGCAGCCTCACGTCACTGGCTTCTGGTTCAGTCTACAGAGCTGAAAGGAGAATCAGTGGGTGATGCGTGTGTGCTGCGAACATGTGTGTGTACATGTGTGAATATACGTGAGCCACATGGTGTGTACGTGAGAGAGAATGGGTAAGTGTGTGTGTAGGCAGTGTAACTGAGTGTACATGTGTGGGGTGGGTGGGTGTGATGGGTGTGGGTGTGGTGTTACACATCACAAGAAGGAAGTCCGGCATGCTCCACCATAGAAGAGTGTGAAAAATGGGGGAAGCTGAGCCAGTGTTAGAGAAACAGGTCAAGAAATAAGTTTTAGGAGAAGCCTATATTCAGAGAGAGGTGGACAGGGGAAACAAAGAGCAACTTGGAGGATGGACAGGAGATGGGTAAACTTGGGAAGTTAGAGTGAGCTGGTTTAACTACCTGGGCAAGATCTCCTTATAATGAGGTGTTAATAACTTCTGAAACTGGCAAATCACAGTCCTCTCCCAGACCCTTGTTAAAGATGATCCCCCTCTTAGCACCAGAGACTTTGGCCCCTGGCTCCCATTCTTCCCACTGCCCAGCCCACGTCCTGTCCAGCTACCAAGTTCCCCAGCGTCTTGACTCCTACCACCCTCACTCCAGTCCCCTCATCTCTGCCAGGCGTCCCCATGCCGCCCCCTGGCAGTGCTCCTGGATGCTGTGAGTCAGCCTGGACACGAGCTGCTCTCTGTTCACTCTCTTCTTCCCACCTCACCTGCTAGTTAATTTCATCAGCATTTTGGCCCCTGTCATCCCAGCCCAATTTCTACTGTCTGGAAATCCTTCTCTCTTTTCTGTATCCTCAAACTTTATCTAATACAATGAACAGCTTGAATGTTTCATCTTCCTTAAAGTCTTTCCTGATTCCCATTCCCATTTCCAGGTAAAACTGACCACTCTGTTCTTTCTGCCTCTACTACATAAACTTCCACAATAGCAATGGTAAAACTATCATAACTTTTTTTTTTATGCCTATCTCCTCCCTGCCCTTGTAAATTGAAATGAAGTAGAGTCTAATTATCTGTGTAACTAGCTCCTAGAAGGTTCCCAGAAAATGTGGAATCCATGAATGACTGAAAGCATGAGCAAATGCATGTGTGAACAGATTTATTCTATCTAACCAAAACCATCACTTCGTCTTCTTTCCTGCCATTCCAGCCTAAGCCTTCTAAGCTGAATTGTATCCTTCCATGTAAACAGCCTCGGTGCTGCCCTTTGTCCCCTGTACTTACTCTGCTAGTCCCATATTCTTCTTCCTGTGTGTTTTTATATGTCCCATGCTCCTGCCACTTCATACCCTTACTGCAGGCTCTTCCTTAACTGACACATTAAGATCTGTTTCTTGAGTTTGATGCTTGGTGCCATCCCTCTGAGATGCTGCTGGGACTTACTTCCTAGCTCTACAATTTTAACTGTGGATAAGAGATATGAAGGGCTCTGTTCAAGTGTCATTTCCTGCTCTGGTAGCATGAGGATCCTCCTCTCCTCACACACTGGAGCACTGTCAGGCCTTCAGACTGACGATGAATTATACCACTCGCTCTCTGGTTCATCAGCTTGCAGAAGCTCTGTCGTGGGGCTTCTAGGGTTCCATAACCATGGGAGGCAATTCCCTAATTAGCATCATTTATGTATCTCTATATGCCTTATAGGTCCTGTTTCTCTGAAGAACCCTAATGAGTCACCTTCTAGAAATGCCCATTCCCTCAGATTCCTAGATATCAACCTTGGACAGCCCACTCCACTCCTGTCTGCCAGTGCAACTGTGTATCTCCCTAAAGTCTGGCTCAAACCACACTTTATCCATGCAGCTTCCCCTGACACTTGACAATGATCTGGCCCTCTTCTAAACCTATTACTCACTTATTCATTTTATACTTACATGTGTCATTTATCACCTACATAGACCACTCTAGACTGTAACTCCGTCTTCTACTTTTCTGACAACCATCACCCAGTTCAGTGACAACATATCTGAGCTTTTTGCCAAGCAAGACCAGACGAAGGCTCAACATAGGATGCCTTGCTTCTCCTCAGCAGCTGGCTCTTCTACGTCCTTTCACTGAGGTGAGGACATGGGGAAGGACTATGCACCTGACCCAACTGCAGGACCAAGGCTACTTTTCCTTCCTGCCTGAATCATCCTGTCTTCTAACATCTCAGGGTCAAATATATGACCACAGCCCCAGCCCCACAACTTAGAGAGGCTCTGTATTTGCAGCAAGGGAGATGCCACTGGGCCTGGAAGCAGGATTTGCTGACTTACTTCAATAAGGTCAACCAAACTGAAATGATCTATATCCCAAAAGGAGAACTGGTGACTGTCATGTACTGTTTTTACTTTCCTGCTGAGAAGGAAACTATACCATTGCATAGAGAATACAAGAAAAAAGTTCATTAAGGCTTTGGAAAAAGAAATCTATGGCATGCTGCCATAGGACTGGGTGGTCATCTAGCAACAGTCAAAAAATCCACAAGGTACTTCTTTAGGAGAAAGGAAGATCAGCAAACAGGACTGCCTCATTACTGATCAAGTTACTAATAGTGATCATGCAGAGAACTTTTCAATAGGGTTTCTGTCTTGATTTAAATATTCAAAAACTTGTGTCTGAAAGAATCACCCAGGGAGCTAGGGAACATATAGGCTCCAAGTCTTACCTTCACAATAGATTTTTTGAAACATGGTGCAAAGACATTTATAGTTTAAGCAAGTCCTCAGGTAATTCTAGTACAAAACTCCCATTGGCCACCCATTGGGAAATACAGATTTAGAATGACATGTCTCCCTTCACATTTACCTCCCCCAAGAAAGTAGAGGGGAAAGAAAGCAGAGCTTCTTGTAATCAGGTATACAGTTTTTCTCTGTAACTCCCACCTCCTCACCATAGTTGGAACATAAAAGTTCTCCTGAGCACCCAAATATATTTTTAGTGTGTGGGCTAACCATGTGCAAATATGGTACCTATGCCTCCAGGTATTCACATACTTGTGTAATCCCTCCACACACAGTGAATCCAGGCTGGCCCTGTGGTTCACTAGAACCACTAAGAATACAGAAGTGCTGCAGAGACAGTCTCAGGCCAAAGATTTAAGATCTAGCAGCCTCTGCTTCCTATGACACCATGTATAAAGTCCAACTATCCTAATGGAAACGTGGAAATGCCACATGGAGAGGACCTGAGACCACATGGAGAGGGCCTGAGAACAGAGAGTGATCCAGACCTGCTCTAGTGTCCCAGCCAAGCCCAGCCAGCCTTCTGGTGCTTTGGCCAAGATGCTTAGACATGTGGGTGCGCCATCTTAGAAGTTCCAACCAGTCAAGTTCCTGGCTGACTGAAGTCCCGACTGACTGACCACCAATCTAATCCCAGGCAACTCCAGTCAATCCACAAAACTAATTTCCATAAAACTAGTTCTTAGGCACCATGATTAATAACCACCTAGAGCTGCAAACAAACCATCATAAAACTTAGAGGTTTAAAACATCAAGGAGTGTATTAGTTTTCACAGTCCAGAGAACATGGTACATAGCCACGGATTTATGTAAAGCACATTACAAAGTGCTTTTTTATTCCTTTGCTCATTTCATTTTGACAACAGTGTTACGAGTTACAAAGAGCAAGAGTTTGTGTTAGTCCCTCATTCTGCAGTGTTATGTAGCTTGAGACAACTAAATTATTTAGGAGCAGAGCTGATTATCTCATGTCAAATAAAGGGTTTTCTCTTCGCAAGCTCAGCCAGTAACCCTGAGGGTTCACTGGCAGACAGAGCTAGCAGGGACAGGGGTCAGTCAAGGGCTAGTCAAAGAGAAGATGGTACAGATGGCCAGATGTAAAAGAAAAAGATTTGAAAGAGTCTCCTCCAGAGAGGCTGATGGGCTGGGAGTCAGGGGCACAGATGAAGAGTGACTAAACTAAGGTGACTCAGCACAAGAGGATCTGAAAGCAAAGTGATAAATAGTTGAAAAAAGCTACTGCAGATCTGATGGGATCAGCTAAAAATGAGAGTGCAGATGTTGCCCTGTGTGTGAGACCTGCCCACCCTGGGGAGCTGGCCAAAATCACCCAGGCCCATCTCACACTGGTCACTCCACACAACTGCAGCTCAGACCCTCATCATGCACGTTCTGCTCCATGAGAGCCACACTTCCCAGTACAGTCTGTGGTATAGGAAGCATCTTCAGTGAAGACCGTAATTTTTCTAACACTGCAATCACAGTAAGCCCCTCCAGAAACATGAATTTGGACCCAAAAAAATGAAGACTCCTGCCACAGCAGATATGATGTCAGGTGATGAGTAAACAGTCATCCTATTCATCCCATACTCTTTCTACTCTCTGTCCTTTCTAGGAGCTTATGATAAATTGTCACCTTTGTTCTCCCCCCATGAGCCTCCTCTTCAGCCCCAGATCTCCTTCCTGCAGTTGGTACACATGTCGTAAGACCAGGGCTCCTGCATCACCTTATGTAGCAGCTGGTCCCAAAAAGCATCTGGACTCTGGCCTGCAGTCCTCAGAGAGACCATGGGTACCTTAGAGGCAACCATGCATTAGGAATAGGGACAGAGGTAAATCCCATAGGGCCATAAGCACTGTACTGCAGACAGCACTGAGAGCCACCCCACCGTCCCTCATGGTAGGGGTTGATGCTTCTCAATGTGTGTGCCCTGTGTGCAAGTGTGTTTGTGCATGTGTGTGCCCTATGTCTCTCACAAGAAAGCCTTGCCTATGCATGGTGCAGGTAGAATTGGTCATGAGTTTTACATCCAGGAAACCTCCCAAAGATGGGCTTGTGAGTTGCAAAAGAAAAAACAGAGACATACATTACCTTTGCCAAGCTCCTCCCTCCCCCACTGCAAATGTTGGAGTGAGTAAACAGCCTCTCTATACTTACTACAGAGACAAGTATTCAGAATCGGAGGAAACTCCTTGGATGAAGGCACAAATGGGAAAAGAAAGGAAGACGTTGTGGAGACAGGTTGACAACACAACACCACGGTGAGACACATGAACACAAATGGTTGCAGTCATCCATTTGGGGCTGCAGCCTCAAGCAGATGAGTTTCCTCTGGCCATGGCAGACCTGTGCTCAAGGTAGCAGTTGGCTTATGGTGGGAGCTCAGGGCAAAGATCTACCTGAATCCACCTATGTGGCCATTCTACCCAAGAAGGAGAAGATTCTGGCAGACCACCAAGGTGCTGCTTTCTAGATGGCAGTGCAGCCCTCTCTACTGGGGAGCCCTCTCGGGGAGCCAGGAGAGGAGTGTTCACATCCTGGAGTGATTTGGGGGGCTCATTAAAGACACTTTTATGAGTTAAAAAGCTAGGGACTCTAGTAGTGTCATTGTCGACCATATGTATATTCTTAATCACAGTCATAATGAGATCTTACATTTAAATCATGCTTTTACTCTTTCCAAGTGTGACTGCTTCTCCCTTGTACATATAAGAATCTTAAAAGGGGAAAATATTAGTAACTCTATTTCATACACAAGAAAACTGAGACAAAAAGGTTCTTTGATATGCTAAAATTAGCAATTCAGTTGGGTCTAGACCTTGGATCTCAAAACTAGTGTCTCTAATAAAGCTGTTCCCAACCTGGTCTACACTTTGGACTCAGCTAGAGAGATCTTAACTCCAGGCTGCCATCCTTCCACTTAACTCAGGACGGCTGGTTGTGGGATCCAGGCATAAGGTTTTTGAAGCTCCTCAGGTGATTCCTATGTGCAGTTCAGGTTGAGAATGTCATCGGCCTCACTCTGGGAAATGCAGAGCCTCAGAACCCAGCCCAGACCTAAAGGATCAGAATCTTCAGTTTAACAAGGTCCTCAGGTGGGTCTTGACTAGAGGAGAGGAGGCTGGGGATGAAAGGGCTCAATGCTTGGTAAACTTGTACTCAGAAGGGTGTAAATTGTAAGGTGCATTGTCGTAACTCCTGAATGAAACAACCTGAAACCTGTTTAGATTCCCTAGAAATAGCAGATGAAAAACTAGTGGTGGGGGGAAGGTAGAAATAACACCTGTTGAAAGGTGGGTGCTTGCCCTGCCCTCCACACCTTCCCAGCCTGCGGCTGCTCCTCCCTCCAGCCCAGCATGCACAGCTCCACTCACCCTCGGTGGACTTGGAAGGAGAGACTGCGGGGCTCTTTGTCTCTGTCTTCGTTGGACTCTGAGCTGGAGAAGCAGGTGCAGACTTTACAGGGGAGCCAGGCTCTTCTGTGGCAGTGTCCTTCTCTCCTGGAAATATATTGAGATGGGCAAAGTGAGTGAGCATGAAAAACTGTGTTTTTCTGTTAGGTTCTCATTTCTGCTGGCTGATAATGAATCTTCTGGCTGTAGTTAGCTGCTCCTCCTGAGCTTTCTTTTCATTTCTGCTACTTTCTCAGGGAGGCAAATGGGAGACATAAACCCGATGTTGTTTCCTTCACTGAAGCACATCTACCAGTGGAGTATCGGTATGACAAGATAGCAGGAGGAGTGGCCACACCCATTCGGACTCTGAAGAGGGCCAGCCAGATACACAGATCAGTGGCTCAGAGTGGGGCCCCAAACAATCACTGACTGCCCCTTAAAAGCCAAGGATTTGTTTGCATGTAGCTAATTTATTAATTTAGTTAATTTACAGTTTCTTGATCAAACAATTACTAGGGATAAAAAGCACCATGCTCTTCTATTTTTCCAAATGGCACATCAGAACTCCATGAAAACCAGGCAGGCAGCTGACCCTAGGTATGGGGAGGTGAGGGAGGAAGACCCTGCCCTGAGGAATGAGGGCTTACCCTAGTGGACACAATCAAAAGCTGAATTATGTTTCACACCCCAGCCGCTCTTGAAACAAAGAGAACGGATGACTGAATTGGGGTGGACTGGTTAAGGTGATGGAGAGAGTTTCCTAGCTGGAGGGGGATCTGAGATGGAGCCTGCAGAACTGACGACTTTGGAACAGGCTATCTGAGAAGGGAAACTGTCCTAGGAAGGGACAAAAGCATGAACCAGGGAATAGAAGTGACGATAGTCAGTATGAACATTTAAGAATCAACATGGGAATGGGCTGGATTGAAGTCTCTGACATAAAGGAGAAATAAAATGTAAAGGTGTCAGCTAGTGGACATAGCTCTGACTCCAGGGTAAAAAGTTTACATTGGACCTGATAGACCATTAATAATAATTATGATTATTGCTGGGCATGGTGGTGCACACCTTTAATCCCAGCACTAGGGAGGCTGAGGTAGGAGGAGCGTCGTGAGTTCAAGGTCGGCTTGGGCTACAACGCAAGCGCAAGGTCAGCCTGAGCTACATAGTGCGACCCTGCCTCAAAAAACTAGGGCCAATGCCCTGGCAAGTGCGAGGTTGTGAGTTCAATCCCCGGTGCCGCAAAAAAAAAAAAAAAAAAAAAAACTAGGGCCAAGAGTTTGGCTCAGTGGCTTAAGCACCTGTCTGGCAGGTACGAGGTTGTGAGTTGGATCCCCGGTGCCACACACACAAAAAAATTATGATTATTATACCTATCTTACTATAGCTAACATTTCTGTTGCAACCATATTTACAGACATTATTCTAAGCACTTTTTAAATATTAAATCTTTTATGCTTAGATGAGAGAGTCAAATAATGTCATGAAGGCATCATAGGACTGTTAGGCAGAAAGCAATGAGGGGCATTATTGCGATTAAGAGTGCTCTGCCAATAGGGACATTATTTGATGATGGGACAGGAAGATCCTTGAAGGTAGTCCCACACTTGCCCTCAACCCTGGAAAATTCTGAAGCCACAGTGCCCCAGGGTTATTTACCATCCAGTTCTAGTTTCTTCCTCTCCACCTCTTTCTTGTACTCCTCCAGCTCCTGGTCAGTGAGTTGACTGAAAGGGTTGGGTACCGTCTCCTCTGAATCATCTTTGGTATCCGCGTCACCCTTGGACATCAGCTGGCTCTCTGTAGACTGAAAGTTAACCAGATTGTGTGTCGCAGATGGGGCCCGGGCCTGAGCTTCCTTTCAGACTTCCTTTCAGGTGACTGCCAGCAGTCTTGCTAGGGTAGCGTGGCATGCAGTTCCTTGGAAACAGCTCAGACCCTTGGGGTGGGGCTTGCTTATTCCTCCCCATTGCTACCTCATACCTAGACCCAGATTTTGCAGCTGTTTGGATGAATATAGGGATCTACCCTTTGCCCCTGAAATAAAATCAAAGGATGCTCCCAAGCAGAAGGAAGACACACCTTTATTGCAATCCCTCTATGGATACTCCAAGCTGGTACTAATGCAAATACAGTTAGTGGCCCAAAGTCAGTCAGCCAAAGCCCAGCAAGCATAGCTTTGACTCGAGCAAGCTTCAAGCCAGCCACTCCCCACCACTGCCCCCCACCCTGTCCCCAACAGCAGTGCAAGCCACAACACACAGCATTAAGTCATCTGCAAAACAGCGGCTTCAGCATTCTCAGTCCAAGCAGTTAGTCCTGTTTTGCACTCCATCATAAATTACAAAGGGGCCAAGGTCCTGAGTCTCACATCTTCAGCCCGCCTGTAATGCAGGTCCCTATGGGGACATTGGCAAAATCACTCCATTTCACCACCTCTGTGGGGACCTTGGCCCTGGGGCACTGACCAGCTGGATTTTGTGTGAGCTTCAGGAACACTTTGGCACCACTATCCCAAAATAGATACTACAATTCAAACTCCATGGCCCTTTTTCTTAGTTGGGCATCCTTATCTTGGCCTTTGAAAATGCAGTGGTCTGAAGCTGAGGGGAAGCAAAGGAAAGTGAAGCCAAGAGAAGGGAAACCCTGAGTGACCAGGTCTTCTGAGGACAGGTCCACCACCTCTTTGCAAAAGGGAGACAGCAGTCGGCCTACTCTGAGGAATCATGGAGCCAAGGAGAATCCAAGACCAAGATCCCGAGAAGGACTCTAAGCAGAGCACCAGGTATAAATGGAAGAGTTGATTTGTGACAGTTTTGCTCACTGTAGTGATTTTTTACCTCCCCTAGAATCGTGAGGCTATTTCTATGCTTGACATTTTGGCACTTCAGGTCCCCATCTTGGCTGAGTTGGGTGGGAGGTCGGTGTGCAGATATGATGTTCACCCTTCTCCTGCCAGAAGGCCCCCACCTTATGGGCTGCAGGCTGATCTAAAATTGTCATATCTTCTTGATTTGCTCTGTAAAGAGCAACAATTCCCACACTTCCTCAATTTTTACTGCTAAGGAAAATGCTATGGATGCCCATCACGACCTTGCCACAAGCAGCGATGATTTTAACACAAGCCAGAATTCTGAACTTCACCCTTATTCCTAAGCACTAGACAAGACATCGTCTATCTCACACACACAAAAACAATGGCTTTTTGATGTCTAACTAAGTGGGTTTGTGAGGACAGCTAAGTGCCCTTCCCAGTATGTAGGAAACCCGATCCTGTCTACATGCCCTTCTCTGTGGGTCAGGAGCATCTTCCCAGAGCTCTGGCTGATGATGCTATAATCACACACAGAGGTCAGAAACACTGGGGGCCAGGCAGACCCCAGCACCGAGAGCCACCTGCTCTCTGCAGGGTACTAATAAGAGGCCAAGAAGAGTCCATGGCGGAAGGTAGGGAGCTGGCCAGCAGCAATCATGTAAGCAGGCTGGGCTGCAACCTCCTGCCTGGTGCCCACAGGGAACGATTAGACACTGTCCTCCCAGCACCTCACAGCTTCCCTGTGAGGTGGACCTCCATTTTGCAGCAAGAGCACCAATGCCCAAGATCACAGGGGAGGGTGGGCTTGGAGTCAGGGGTCCTGCTGAGAAGACCCAGGAGGCAAACACGCTTCCCATTCAGCAAGGGGCGGCCTCTGCTGTACCGGGCTTCGGCTCTTCTCAGCGATGACGCTTGCCAGGAGCTGGGACTGAGGCCCTGCTGACTTCACGTCTTGTCGGTTTTGTTCTCGAATCTATGGGGAGAGGAGCAAGGGAGGGTTCAGCATCAGTGTGTGGAGTTTGCCAGGGGGCACACTGAAATTCAGTGCAGCCTATGACTGGGGTGGAGAATGGTCCTCCAGTGGCCTTCGCTATTCTAACACAACCTGTCTGCTTCTAGAGATGGTCCCCATGCCTGGTCCAGAGTAAATTCATTGCTCATGCGAAACATCAGATTTCCAGTAACTCTGAGGAACCATAAGAGAGAAAATGCCTATGAGATCCTCAAGAGAGGGTCTCATATTGTAATATCCCCAAGAAGGTCCTGAGAAATTTGCTTTAAGTATATATGACTGGGACCACCCCACACCTCTTACATCTAAATCCTGAGAGGAGGTTGGGAGGTGGTAATCCTAGAATCTGAAATGAGCACTGAGTACTGTGCTGGGCGCTATTAACCTACTAGGGGTGGTCTGCTACAACTCCAATTTTAAGATAACATTAGGGTATAAGTGAGTGAACTATCAGGCATAAGTCCAGAGATAGACAAAAGGTCTTGAAATCTTGAAAAGAAGCCAAAAGGAAAATTATGTAAAATTGATAAAAACTAATTTAATGGGTGGTACTTTAGACCTACCTACCATTATCTAAGATGGCATAAGTACAGCTCTTAGCACAGTGCCTAGTGTGTCTTACTCCTGTGACTCAGTGGGGCTGTTGGTAGACTCAGCCCACATCTGCAAGACTTGAGAGGCCCTCGTGAAGAAGAGAGAGACAGGCAGCTACCACCTTACCTTGTTCCTCATGTCCAGCACTTCTTGAGGGTCAGTGTAGAGAGGCACAAATTGGTTTGGGTTTTCAATCCGAATTGGCATGCCACTGCTGGATTTTTCTACCTCATCAGCCTTCATCCACTATAAATGCAAAGCCAGTGGGTGAGGCCAAGTAATAAGGTCACAGTCCTCTTTAGGGGTCCACCCATTGAGATCTGGATCCACTAGCCTGCATGGAAAGTCAACCAGACTGTTCATAGATATGCCCTCTTCTTGGGCTTCATTAATGTCTCCCAGGGTAGATATGGGTGAGAGATGACACAGTTGCTAAAGAGGGCCCTCAAACCATAAAGAACATGGCAGAGCAGAGCAGGGGTCAGACCCTTGGTAAGCAGCTTGGACAGGTAACCACTCAAGTTTCAGTATCATGGAACTTGATTTGAGTTTTGAGAGTTTCATATCACTTCACGCAGAGCTGCTCTATTTGCTCCAGTTACTTTTATGTTAGTGAAAAATCAAATTGAGAGTCTATGTGTATATTAGAGAAGGAGAGAGAGAAAGGGAGAGGGAGAGGGAGAAGGAGCAGGAGAGACTTAATACAGGTGACTCTACCTCCCATCTCCTGGGTTTCATCAGACCTAGAGTCCAGATGTTTGTTGCCCATCCCTGGAATTTCCCAGAAGACCCTCAGGACATGGGAGCAAGAAGCAAAAATCAACTGCTCTTGGGTCTTATGCTGCTGGGAGTGTTCTCTTCTGGCTGCTCTCTAGAGAAACACACCCTCAGACCTAACAATTCAGAGCAGAGGTGCAAGACAGAGGGCCTGAGCAGCTGCTCCCAAGGGCCTGAGAGGGAACCCTAAGAAAAAATTGTATAAAACTGTGCACAAGGAAGATTGGCTGAGTTCCCCTTGTAAAGCTGCTTATGCCCACAAATGCAGCTTGCCCTTTTCTCCCAGGGCTGTCCTGGTTTCCCTCTTACTGTGGTCTTGGGCCGGGGGCTGCCCATGCTCCTCTGGACCTCATCTGCTACGTTGACCCTTAGGTAGGTGTTGGGCGTATTCAGCCAACGGGTCTTCTCCTTCTGCTGCTTCTGGGCATGCTGTCGCAAGGCGGGCACTGGGGCACCATCCTCCTCAAACACAAAGGCTGTGACCGTGGCTGGAATCTCCACCTCACTTTTGTGTTTGGTTTTCTCTTGGACAAAGGGGTGGCGGTATGTGTAGCCTGTTCTATATCCCTAAAATAAACAAGAATAGAACCATTAATAGTGGAAGAAAAAGCCAGGTGTGGTGGTGCACGCATTTAATCCCAGGACTCAGGAGGCTGAGGCAGGAAGATCGCTCTGAGTTCGAGACCAGCCTGGGCTACAAAGTGAGTTCAAGGCCATCCTGAACTGCATAGTGAGACTCTGCCTCAAAAAATAGATCTGGGGATTTAGCTCAGTGGCATAAGCACCTGCCTGGCAGGCGCAAGGTTGTAAATTCAAGCCCTGGTACAACAACAAAAAAAAAAAAATAGTGGAAGAAAAAGGTCTGCAGATGCACACTAAGAAACACACACTTTGCTCCCTTCCATTTAAAGTATTCACTTTAAATCTCCACTGAACAATCTGCCTTGCTGCCCTTTTGGTATATTTCAGAACTGTCACCTCTTACCGGTCTCCAACATGCCCACTGATCAGGACTGAGAGGATCCTTGTGTCCAGAACCTTGTGAACACAAACAAGCTCCTTATCTGCATGGAGGCCCAAATTGCATCTGGTGCAGTGGTTCTAACCCTGGCTGCACACTGGAATCTGCAGGGGTGCTTTCAAAGTACTGATGTCTGTCCAGGTTGCTGACTTGACAAGATAATGGCTTAATTGGACATGGCATGGCCTGGGTTGTAAGACTGTTAAAAGCATCCCTATTTCCCTCCTGGAACCCTGAAAGCTGACTCAAGAGCCTCCTGGGCTCCTTAGAAACACCATGAACACATACAAAGACAGAGCCGACAGCTGCTCCTTGTGAGAACACACACCCAGGAAGTAACTGCCAGAACAAGACTCAGTTCTCCCTGTCATTTTCTTTTTAAATTAAAATGGCAGTAGGGTATTGTTCCGATTATAAAGAAAATACAGATCCATGTATAAAAATTAAACAATATAGAAAAACAAAGGAAAAAGTGTGAACTTTATGCAAAAACTCGCCCCCAGAGACAACCATGAAAACTTTCCAGTCATCTCTGTGTATATATAGATATTTCTATTGAGTTGTTTCTCTTTTTCACATCGATATGTAGTCTCGTTCACAGTGAGCCTATTAATCTTCAGCTGTTGGTTAATACTGCAAATATTTACCTCTATAATTTGTCTTTTAGCTTTGTTTATAGTGGAATCGTTTACAGAAATGCAAATTTGTGTGCGTGCGTGTGTGTGTGTGTGTGTGTGTGTGTGTGTGTATTACTGGCCATTGAACTCAGGGCCAGTATGTGTGCATGTGTGTGTGTGTGTGTGTGTGTGTGTGTGTTACTGGCCATTGAACTCAGGGCCATTGAGCTACATCTCTAGTCCTTTTTATTTTTATTTTTTATTGTGGGATAGGTTCTCATTAAGTTGCCCAGGTTACCCTTGAACTTGTAATCCTCCTGCTTCGGCCTCCCAAGCCACTGGGATTACAGGCATTTACCACCAGGTCCAATTTGAATTTTTAATGTAATTGCATTTGTCAATATTTATCATCATGATTTCTGACTATCTTGTCATACTTAACAAGGTCTTACCCAATAAAAGCGCACTGCAAATATAAATCAATGGGTTTTTTTTAATCTCTCAGTGAACTCATTTTTCATGTTAAAATTTTGGAAAACTTGGGCTTTTATGGTGTTGGAAGGAATGAGATAGCAGTTTGCCTTAGTTTTCTTTCCCAAATGGCTAGAGGTCTATCTTTTCCTCTGTGACTTACAATGTGGCTTCTTACCCTGTGTAACTTTTCATATATTTTAGGTCTATTTCTGTTGTATGGATTTCTCTAAGCTGTCATATGGATTTGCTTGTCCATTCTATTACTAACACTTTATCACACTTTAGCATGGGGTGGAACTAGTAACCCCTACTTAAATTCTTTTTGTAGCATTTTTCTAGCAACTCCTCATTTCATGTTGAAAGTACATTTTGTTAAATCTTTGTACCTTCCCTCATTTTTGAGAGAATTACATTCAGTTTGTAGACCGATTTTGGGTGTCATGACTTCTTCACCTTGTTGAGGTTTTCCAACCAAGGATAAATTACAACTTTTAACTGATTTTAAGTTTTCTCTGTCTATGGTGAAGTTTTAGTTTTCTTTAAATGTGATTTGCTTAATGTTTATGCCTTTGCTCCACTTGCAAATAGTATTAATTTCTTCCAGTATCAGAATTATTTGCAGTTCTTGGGGTCAAACCCAGGCCCTCACATATCACACATCTAGACAAGTGCTGTGCCACTAAGCTACACTATATTTTTATATATGTTTTCACAATTGATTACCTTAAAATATTCCCATTGCTTCTCATTTTTTAGCTGATTTTGTACTTGTTAGGCATATAATAATAATCTTGTTTCATTTATAATATTTTATACCTCTTTCTTAGCTCTCACTGCATAGATCAAGTTCCAATATTAATCCAGAATATTATTAAATAATAGTCCTAAAAACAGAAATAATTATTTTGTTTCAAAGTTTGATGGAAATACTTTTAGCATTTCACCTTATATTGGCTATTGTTTAAGGAAAAGTCATTTTAATCATATTAAGTAAGTGTTCTGTTCCAACTGATAGCTGTTATTTTTATAAATTGATGTTAAATTTTTACAAAATTCCTTGATACTTATTAACATGATCATAAAGTTTTTATCCTTTGCATCTTAAAAAATTTACAATATTAAACCATCCTTGCATTTTAAGGATTAGTGCTCAGTTACGTGTAGTATTAGTCTAATGTTATGCTCATTACTTGGTGGTTTTTAAGAAGCATGTTTTTCAGTAGTAGAGATTGAACTCAAGGCCTTTGCATTGAGCTACACTCTCAGCCTTTGTTTCATTTTTTATTTTGAGACAGGGTCTCACTAAGTTGCCAGGCTGGGCTTGACCATGTCATCCTCTCACCTCAGTCTCCTACAGTACTGGGATTACAGACATGTGCCACCATGTCTGGTTCAGACAGCATTTTTTTTTCATTAACACACACAATTTTTTTTCATTAGTCTAAATGTGCTATAATTGTTATAGCTTAGTATCCTTTCAGTCTTCTCTGAAACAGTTTAAAGAGTATCATAATTGCTTATTTCTTAAAGGTTTGAAGGAATTCCTATATGAAATCATATAGGCATGAGAATTCACTTTGTCATCAATTATCCAGAACCTAAATGGTGCGCAGAAGTTGCACTGTCATTGTGGATTGTACCTTTCATTATTATAAACTGAACCTCATGTCCACCTGTAATGAGATGAAGGTAATTTAGAAGAAATAAAAGCAGGGAAAAAAATATTAATTATTACCATTACCTTGACATGATAAAGGGGATAGAAGATACTAGCAGGAAGGATTAGGAAAATGAACCAGATGGAAATGTTATGAAGACAGATTTCATTTCACTTTTCTGAGCAATCTAAGACATTATAATTTCTTGCTACAATTAGCTCCTCATAATATATGCTTCCCTTTTGTTCTTGAACTGTCTCCTCTAATATCTCACACTGTTAACTACTTAGCCTCTAGAAGAAAGAAGAATATCTAAAAATAATTTTGGTATTATTTAATGAACCAGCCCACTTCTAGACACATGCCAGTTCAGTTTCTTACATGACTGATTCTTTAATTCATTGCAGTAAGGTATTATTTTGAAGCTGCTGCCCAAGAATAAGGAAAACAGTAATATTATGCATCAAAATCGAGAGATTAGAAAGACAGGGCTAACTACATAAGAGGCACAAACTAAGCCCCAATATAAGAGAGGCTATGGATATAAAAATCTCTACTTCTCATAAAAGTACTGGATCACTACTTCTCACAGAGTACTCTGCAAACAGACATCCATAACAACTAGAATGACTGCAAATTCTAAATCAAACTCCCTATCAATGTGCCCTTCAACAACTGAATCAAAGTGTTGGCAGATTTTCTGTCTACCTAATACTTTGTACTGTCTGGTTCCGGGGGCTAAGTTTTCATGGACCAACCTAGAATGGCAATGACAGGGGACTTACCAGGTTGTCCAGCATCCTCATGAGAGCCTCAAACTCATGTTCCCCTAGGCGGCTCTTCTGCATGGGCCCAAAGGTGCTCCCGGCCCACTGCACGGAGCCCACCTCATGGGGCCGATGCTTCTCCTGCTCCAGAAGAATGAGGTTCTCTACTCCACCAGCACTGGATAGAGCCGACACCTGCAGCAAGGAGAGTCAGAGCCCATGTGTACATGGGACCACACCCTCGCCTGTGCCCTTGCATGGAGTGGGACTGAAGGGGCTACAAATGAGAACTTAGAAGCCAGAAACAGTTGAGACACTGAGGAAAAGCCACTCAAAACTTGTTGGGCATACACCCACTCCAAGGTATTAGTCTTTCCTTTCCTGATTTCAGCTCTTAGAGAAGAGAAAAAAGAAAGAAATAGCAAGTGTTAAACCCTCAGAATAAAAGGATACAGAGAACTGAAAAGCTAGGATAAAGACCAATTTAGACTTGTGAGTATTTCTGGGAAGAGAGGGAGGGAGGATGAAATTGGAAAGGGCTCCAAAGAAGACTTCAATTCTTGTAACATTTCTTGAAGAGGAAAAATATTTGAAGAAAAAGACTATTAATACTGGTTAAATCTGGATAGTGGGTGTCTATTAGCCTCTTCTCCATATTCTTCTGTATATTTGAAATTTTTCTAAGTTTCTTAAAAAAAAATAATAGGGTGATTTCTAGGCCAATGAAATTTGAGTATAACCTGATGGGAAGGATTAACAGGCCTAAAAGAAAACTGCACCCCACCCACTGTGGTAGTATTGCCCAGACAAGAAAGCCCAGAAAAAGGAGACAAAGAAAATTTGTTGACAACGCACAGCCAGCACTGTGTAGGGTTAGACAGGTTTCATCCACAAACGTAGAGTGTCTATTCCATAGTCAAAGACCCATGGGAGGATGTATGTGGTTGCAGGCAGTGGATTTGGAATAATAGGACAGGAGAGATGTATATACAGCAGGGAACTTTAGAATAATTCTTAAAAACCATTCATTTAACTAATCTTATTTTACAATTGCGTGCTCATCTGAGAGTACGTTCTATTGGCTCCACATATGCAGCACTTGGATGTAATGAGTTAGGATTTAGCTTTCCGGGTAAATTCAGCTAGAGAGAGAGAGAGAGAGAGGGAGAGAGAGAGAGAGAAGCTCTTGGGTAGTCTCACCTCGAGTAAGCCAGGTGGTCTGCACTGTGCACTAAGCCATTCGCCCACCCAAGTAAGACTGAGTACCTCATGTAAGCTTGCTATTCCAGGGGAGCTGCACTGATTACATACACTTGCAATTATTTGATATTTTTGTGTTAGTTATTTTTTACTGAAGATTAAAGATCCATTTAGCCTGCTGACAAACACAGGCCTATGGACCTATGAAGATCTAAACAGTCCCTAGTGTCTCACATTTACCATGCTTAATAGATGTCCCTACACTGCTTCTTGGAGGTCAGCCAGGCAATCTCCTAGGTGAACCCCATCGCCTAACAAGAAGAGGAAGGAAGAAGGTTTTCCACACCCTGCTCACCTAAGACACCTGTCCACGTGTCCACATGACTGTTCCCACTGAGCCTGCTCTGGAGAGGCAATGCAAGGTAGCCTATAAAGGCATGAACTTGGGTGTCAGTCTACCCTGGCTTTCAGTCTTGGTTTTGCTACTTCCTGTGTGATTTGGGGCAGTTATTTACCATCTGTGTGCCTCCAGTTTCCTCATCTGTAAAATGAAAATAGCAGTATCTACCTTGTGAGGACTCTTCAAGATAATGATTGTAAAGCACTTAGAAGAGCCCCTGGTGCCTAAGGAGTGCCCCACGAGTGTTAGTAGTAAATGAATGAGATGCAGGATCTCCTGGGACTGGTCATTAATGGAGGAGAGAGGAAGGGAGGCAATTGTTCATAATCTTGCAAGAGCTGCCTCCTCCCAGCACCCTCTTTCTCCACTGGTTTCCATGGTGATGGGTAACAGATGGAAAAGAATTGCCTGTGCATCTTCCCATCTGCCTGTGAGCAGAGCAGGGAGCTGCCTTCCTCAGCTAGGAATGACCCAGTTTCCTGGAACCCCAAATTGATGCAGAGCAAAGAAAACACAGTCCCCAGGAGAACTGAACAGGCACTCAGCCTTGAACCACAAACATGACCACAGCCACGTCTGCTTGTTTGCCAACATCACTGAGGGAGAAAACAAGGCTGATGGTGGAAACAAGCTTCAGTGATGGTCACTTTGCCCAAATGATCCAGGTGTGACCCAACAGCACCTGCAACTTGCTGCTAACTATGTTCTTCATATCCTGATCCACCGCCCTCTGGTCTAAAGCATCTTCTAACACTGTTCCTCCCTCCAGAACCCTCTCTTCCCACCAGCTGAAAAAAAAAAAATATTGAAGCTTTACTGCAGGCTAGATGACTGCACAGCCTGAGGTACTTTAACAAGGTCACTCATCCTAAATGGTAAGTGACAGCTGCCCAGGGGTTGTCAGGGACAGTAGCCAGTAGCACTGCCCTTTGATTGCAGATGGCCATTCTGATTTTGACTAAATTACCCAGTGGCCGCTGCTGGGGTCAGGAGGCTGGGCTGTCTTTGAGATGAGATGAGGTTTCTCTGTGAGCTAGTTGCTTAGGAAAGCCTCTTCTCCAGAGGCAAGATGGAGAGCCCTGAGCAGTGCGGGTTGGGAAGGGAAGGTGGCTTCTCTTTGTAGCAGAGGCTCTGGGGGGAGGGGGGAGGGGTTCTGCCACCCGTAAGTGGTCAGAGCTTGGGACAGTACCCTTGGTTGGGAGGGGGTATCACATTAGAGAGGCACCATCTGTGTCCTGGCCTGCCTATCCCATGGTCTCCACTTCTGCCGCTGCTGCTAGGGGTTGGGGATTGGTCTCCTCACTTCCTCCAACACCTCTGCATTATGGGCTTCACAGCTGTCTTTGCAACACAGTCCTCTGAAAACTGTTGAAAGGGAACCCATGGGCACCTTTGCCAGTGAGGTACCAGCCTCCACCATTCTTCCCTCAGAAGACTGAGAGAGAGGCAGGTTGGCTTTCATAGGGTGCCCGTCTGCCAGGCCAGTCAGAAGGGCCATAGAGACACCCACCAAAAGGGCCCAGCAAAAGGCTAAGACATCCTGGAGCAACAGATCTCTCCTGCTGTGAACTGAGTCCTAAAAATACCAGCCATGACTCTTCTCTTTGTCTGGAAAGCCTGGTCCCCACAATAACCCTCTGGCCCCTGTGTCTACAGTTGAGAAAAAATGAATCTCAGATAGCAAATGTGCTACCCAAGGACACACAGCTGGAGCTGCTGAAGATGGAGCCCAGTCAGCCTGGGAACAAGTCCTCCAGGGCTGGTCAAGGCCCCTCCTCACCACGATCAACTGACCACACTGATGAGTGTGTGTGTGGCTGATCCAGTGAGCGAACTACATCACCTTAGGACTGCCTAGCTGTTCAGGTTACCACGTCACCGCTCCAAATGGCCAGCCCACCACTTCTCTTTCCAGATTTAACGGCGTTGCTGACTTTTGCAAAACCCCTACTCCCACTCATTCCAATCTGTTACAAAGAAATAAATAAGGCCTACCTTTGTGTGTCCACTGGGCACAGCCAGCAGGAGTAGCAGGCATACCCAGGCAACATCTGAGCATGGTAAGGACTTGCTGTATGCTATGGCAGTTTCTCCCCTATGTAGCTGATGAGCCCAAGTAACTCTGTCCAGGCTCTGAGCTCCCCAAGTTGGGCAGGGTTCCTCAGAAAATGGTGACAAATTTTTCTAAGCCATGGAACTACCTTTAAGTGTGACATTTCAGAGGTATAAGGTGATGCCAAAGCAAAGAAATAGGGTGAGAATTTTTAAAAGATAGGGCTCAAAAGTGTCGTTGACTCACAACCAGTAGGGCC
Source organism: Dasyprocta punctata (assembly GCA_004363535.1). Classification (NCBI taxonomy): domain Eukaryota; kingdom Metazoa; phylum Chordata; class Mammalia; order Rodentia; family Dasyproctidae; genus Dasyprocta; species Dasyprocta punctata. The sequence continues at coordinate 1,448 of RJWM01017258.1, read as the reverse complement.
ACCACTATTCCCACAGACTTCATCAGAGCCAACTTGGAGGCCCAGTTCCCAGAGAACTTGCTCACCTGAATCTCACAGGCAGCCTGCAGGTGGAAGACTTTGTAAAATGCCTCCTCCACGGTGTCACCTAGAGCAACCACTCCATGGTTTCTTAGCACCAGGATCTATGGAGGAGGAAACAGCCAATTAAACCCCAAGCCTGTGAAAAGTACTTAAGAGAGAAATATATTGCATTTTATGTAGATCAATTTCCATATCCAATCCTAGAGCCCTCCCCCAAGCTCTTGTATATTATTCCTAATCAAACACCCCAATATGTTTGATATGTGCTTTTAACCAAGGCATCCACCCTAAGAAACTGAAGAGGCTTTTAAAAACTGAGACCATCTAGCTTAATTGTTTGCTTTGGGCAATGCCTGGGTTTTAGGCCTTGGAGAACTCCTAATTCTGAAAAATTGGTGTGAATGAAATTATTTGACATCTAACGCAGGGGTCAAACCTCAAAAGCAAACTCTTGCCCCTGTGACTTCACTAATTTGGGGGTCAAAATTCAAGAGGGTGGGTCTGTGAGAGATGGTTCTCCAAAAACAGGTGAGTCACACCGCCTCTTTTGACCTCCAATTTCTCCTTCATAAACTACCAGGTTCAAGATCATACAGTTCTAGGAAAGAAGTGGCCTTCTAATCTAACTGATCTTATAGATCAGGAAGTAGAAATCTAACTAGAGGCCTGCCCTGGCTAATTGGAGGCAAAATCTGAACTAGAACCCAGGGCTTCTCACTATTGGTGCAATGTTTCCGACCTTGTTGGGGCCAGGTGGTGCAGGAGACCTGAAATGAATTCATATCAATAGCACAACTCCCCAAAGGCTTAAACTTTCCTTCCTAGAAACTTTCTTTGGTTGGTTTTACTCTCTGGAACCAGACAATGCCCGTATGGGATCAAAAACACAAATTTATGTGTCAGATCCATCCTTGCAGAGCCTTCTAGTCATCCTCTCTTGCTATAAAAAGTTGGAGGTTTTTCCTTTCAAGGACCAGAGAAATGGAAAGAGAATGACTCTGACCCACAAAAGATATCGGAAACAACAAATACCCCCTCTTAAAGCACCTCATAGATGTGGACACCATGTCCCTCTCCCAGTGTTGCTAATGACACCTTGGAGGGTGTGGAGAGACTGGCAGGGTTTCTGACTCAAGTTAGAGCTGGGGAGATGGGGACTCAGACAGTAAGTGAGGTGGGCAGTGAATGCCTTGCCAGGATGGCAACAAGCAACCAACCCAGGCTCAGTTTTGAAGCCCTCCCACACCAAGCTGACCACTCCCACACATGTGCTGCTACAAGGATTAGATTGACATTAAGCAATAATAAAGTCCCATTTTTCTGCAGCAAGTTGGCAAGAAATAAATGAGTAAATAAATGTGATAAAACTCAAATTCAGGGAGACT
>RJWM01017257.1:30696-43793 GCA_004363535.1 Dasyprocta punctata | reverse complement strand
ATGATGTAGGTCACTGGGGAGATGTAGCAGGAATGTAGTCTATGAAAATGCCAGCGAGTGCTGCTTTTTGGTTATTGTTGTTAGAATTCCATCTGTGGAGTTTCTGTGCATGGAATAGAGGACTTTACCTTTTCCTGCCTAACTCACTGACCACCCCTCATTAGTGATTTTTGCAGAGCTTTTATTGTTTTCTCAACTTTAAGTATTGAGGGGTCCTCTTCCTTAACGTCTCTGTTCCTTCCTCAAAACTTTCTTGCCCCTTTTCTCTTTCTGTACTTTCCAGCCCACTCCATGTGGATCTTACTGGGTTTCATAGTTTTAAGCACCAATTGTATGTGATTAACTCCCGGATTTGTACCTTAAACCCTGACTCTGTCCTGAGCCCACCCATTGTCTCCACTGGTGCGTAGTAGGTATCTTAAAATAAACAGAGCTTCTGGGGCTCACAGTGCCTGTGCCTGTAGGCCCAACACTTGGGAGACTGATGCAGGAGTATCATTTGAGCCAGGAGTTTGAGAACAGCCTTGATAACATATCAAGATTTCATCCCTTCCACCTCACTTCCTTCCTACCCTTCAAAATACACAGTTTCAGATTTAATACCATTTCTCACAGCTCTTTCTCTTTTACTCATCTGTGTCAATAAATTAGTCCACCATCTAACAAATTACTTAGGTCAAAACTGTGGGCATCGATTCTGCTTCTTCCCTTTTACTCATCCCTCACATCCCACACTTCAGAATGTCTTGTCACATCTGCCTTCAAAATGAGTCCTGAGCCTTCTTTTCCACAGTCATCCTTAGTGCTATGATTTACATCCAAAATTACCCCCAGAATTCTCATGCAGGTGGAAGGAGTAATCCACTGAGGAGTGTGTGACTGAATGCGCTATTCGTGGGTGGTTAGGGTAGGGGGTCCCCGGGACTCCACCCAGAGGGTGTGTTTGTCCACTGCTCCTCCCTCCTCAGTCTCTCCTGGCTGCCGCGGCATCAGCAGCTGTCCTCCGTGCAGGCCCGTCCAGCAAGCTGCTTCTGCCTTGGAGCCCAGTGACTGTTGGTGCAAACCTCCAAAACTAAGCCAAAATCAACCTCATTTCCTTCACGTCATGGTTGTTGGGTACTGTGCCCCAGTGTCAAGAAAGTAACTAAGACATCTTGCCATGGTCCTCTTTCAGTAACCAGAAGGCCCTTTCTTTTGCTTTTCTATGATTTGTTTTCCTTTCAATGGAAATTGCTGGTTTTTGAAATATGAAATCATTCTATAACTACTATGTTGAAAACTGTCATGGCCCCCTATTGCTGCTAGGATTCTGTCATTCTCCTTGCTTTGGCTGTGGTGTCCTGTGGTCCGTCCGCTGGGACACCTGTGGACCCCCGAGCTCACCTTTTATCATTCTCCAATGCTCCTGCCTGACACTGTCATAGTGTGTTTGTTTTATGCTTCCTAGACCCACCCCACTGTTAGGCCTTTGTGTGCAGTTGGCTGCCTGTTTGTACCGTTTTAGTAGCATTTCCCAGGTCTTCTCTTCAGAGGCGCCTTCCTTACCACCATGATGGGCCTCAGCTGTCCCTGGGCCTGGCCTCCCGGTGCAGCGTGAGTCCTTACTGTGATATCTGCAGTGTTTTCTTGCGCACACCACTCTGAGAAGTTTTGGTTGTGTCTTTGTTTACTTCTTTGAAGTCTGTTCCATCTTGTCAAATAAGAGCATGGACCTTATCTGCCCTTCTAATTGAGCCCTCAAAGTCTTGAAAAGTAATAGTACATCTATGGAGTGAACAAAAGAGATTCTGTAGCTTAGTTCATTCTTATTTTTCCATCTTCAGATACTTTAGAGTGATTTTCAAGAGATAAAGAAAAGATGCAGAAAGCTAGCAAAATACCGTACTCGTTGTTTTGATACTGTCTCCTGAGAGTAAAATATGGCAAATGTGCATTTTTTAAAAAGACAGCAGGAAGAAGCTGTTCAAGTGGGAAGGGGAGCAGGGAGTGGACAGGGGGTTGGGGAGGGGGATAGGAAAGAGGAATAAAAAAAATAAAAAATATGGAAAGAAAAAGAAACAAAGTTCTGCAAATGCAGAGGGGAAGAAAGACTGAAGGGGAGGGAAGGAAAAAAAAAAAGAGGTAAGATATGTTATGTACAGCTACAGGTTCCCTGTGATGAATTTGATCATTATGTGTGTTAAAAGTACACCAGTAAAAATTAGTTTTTTTAAAAAGACAGCGTTCTGTATTTTAGCACCTTCTCAAACTCTAAATGTAGTACTTTTTGAATGATTTCATTTTTAAAAGGCTCTGTGTGAAAATTGAATTTGGTTTTTAGAAACCTAATAGTAGCATTTTGAAAAGAATGCGGGAGGCTGGGAATGTAGCTCAAGGGCGCAGAGCCTGCCTGGCAAGGGCAAGGTCCTGAGTTTGATTCCGGTACCCCCCCAAAATAAAAATAAAAATGGAAAGAATATAGGAGGGAGCCAGGTGTGGTGGTGCACACCTGTAATTTCAGCACTTGGAAGACTGAGACAGGAGAGTTGTCGTGAGTTTGAGGCCAGCCTATGTGGGTTACAGAATGAATTTGAGGCCAACCTGGACTACATGGTGAAACCCAGTCTGAAAATAAATAAATTAAATTAAATTAAATTTTAAAAAGCATGCAGAAAGAAGAAAGAACAAAAAACATCCTGTTCACTTACAAACTGCTGTGGTTTGTATCTGGATGTCTTCTAATGTGGCGTAGGTGGGGCTTTTCAGAGGTTACTGATTCTAGAGTTTATGATGCTGGGATTAAGGATGTGATGCTGGGATTGAGTCACGGTGTAATGCTATTTTTAAAGGTGCCCTACCCTGGGTGCAAGTGCTACCCACCCAAAGCGCACAGTATAAGAGACGGAAAGAGGGCTGCTGTGGCCCCTTGCTGCTTTGCTGCCTTTGCCCACCATGGACTCTTTCTCCTCTGTGATGCCACCCTACAAACACAACAGATTTATATCTTATGATTAGGTATTAATGTAGGAATAATTATCCTTTAGAAAATTGAAATGTAAGATGAAATAATTCTTTGACTGCAGGTACATTTTATTTTTTTTTTTTATATTTACGAAATATACCATTATCTGAAAATCTGTTTTCATTGCAGTTATTTTGGGATAAAGAAAAAGAAAAAATTTTCTTATCTTCTGACTTTTCAAGGTAGAAAGAAAGAGTCATACAAATGTAGGAAGCTTTAATATAGCAAAAGTTCCAACAGTTATCATGAGCAAATTATGTTGAATAAATCCATGTACCATTCCTAGATTTTTCTTGGTAGTGTTAAGTGATTGTTACCTGTGTCCTACTTCATTACTGTTCGAGATTCTGCGTACTGTAACGAGCCAATTTCCGGGGATACAGTGGTAAACGGTTCAGTGCAGTTACTAGAAAATGGTTTCTGGCTTTGGAGTTCCTGGATTTGGAACCCACCTTTACTAGCTATATGTTTTGGGCACATTACTCAACTTCTTCATTTGTAAAATAATGTGTAATTAATAAGTATCTGTCTTATGTTGTTGTTTTAGGCACAAATGAGATAATTTTGGCTAATATTGCATAGTATTATGATTGTTACAGTAATCTCTGTTATAGTATCACTGTTATAATGTGAGTGACTATATTGTATCCTTGTTATATTTACCTGTGTTGTTACATGTCATTAACTGGCTTGTCCCCCATGGCATAGAATCCAGATATTATATTAGGTAGGGTTTCAGGGAGATACACATCATTGTTAATTTTTAGTGAATTGGTTAGACATCTAGAAGATGCTTTACAATGTAGATAAATAGGTGTTAACACAAAAGAAATACAGACACCAGTATTGAAAAATTTGATGGGGGCTGAGGATTTAGCTCAGTGGTTCAAGCACTTGCTTGGTAAGTGTAAGGTCATGAGTTCCATCCCCTGTGCCAAAAAAAGAAAAGAAACAAAGAAAGAAAAATTTGATAAATTCTGAGTTAAAGAAATGTAATCAGAGGGCTGGGGAGTTTGGCTTAGCCGCTTAAGCGCCTGCCCTGGCAAGTGCAAGGCTGTGAGTTCGATCCCCAGTGCCGCAAAAAAAAAAAAAAAAAAAAAAAAAAAAAAAAAAAAAAAAAAAAAAAAAAAAAAAAAAAAAAAAAAAAAAAAAAAAAAAAAAAAAAAAAGAAATGTAATCAGGTTTCTATGAAATTGGCCTTGTCAGAGCTTTTAAAATATTAATAAGGAACTAGATGTGGTGGCACATGCCCTTAATCCCAGCACTCGGGAGTGGAGGATCCTTTTGAGTTTGAGATGAGTCTGGGCTACAAAGTGAGTTCAAGGCTGGCCTATCTCAAAACAACAGGGCCGAGGATTTAGCTCAGTGGCCTAACCACCTGCCAGGCAGGTGTTCAATCCCTGGTACCAAAAAAAAAAAAAATTAATAAGAATGAATATGCTAATTAACCCAATTTAATCATTCCATGTTTTATACATTATAGCATCAATTTATATTAAAAGCATGTTAGTATAAGAATTGCATGCTATTTATCTGAGCATTTTTAGTCTTTTACAAATATCAACCTAATAATTGAATAATTAAAAAGTTAACAAATAGTAATACACACCTTGGTCTTCTAAGGGGGCATAATTTATGCAAGATTTTTAACAGTTGGGATTGTTTTTCCGTATAGGATCTGCTGTTTTCTCGCTCTGCGATAGTAGAAGTGTTGTTGCTTGGAAGATGATGGGCACTGTGAGAGTCCAGTTAGATCCTTTCTGGTGTCTGAGGACTTCAGTGACGAGTGTAGAGTGCAAGGCAGAGGTGAAGGCTGAACGAGGTTGTGTGTGTGGGACTCAGCCAGAGCTGTGTGACCCTGGGCAGATTCCTCAGTGTTTGTGTCTCTCATCCCATCTGAAAGTAGCGATGATTTGCAGATGCTGCCCCTCAGGAGTATTGTGACAGTTAAATAAGTTACTGTTTTTAAATGACTAAAAACTTCTAGTGGTCTCTACTATGTACTCCATATCATTGAATAAACAAATTAAACTGAAAAGTTGCACAATTGCCTTTTCTATTTTTTATATTCTTTCTTATGTAATAGTGTGAAGAAGGATGTGATAGTGTGAAGACGTGATTAGTCATAGAAATTTAATTTTATTCTTTATTTCTAGGCCTGGTGATGCTGTATTTTAAAGCATGTGGATATTAGACAATTTCTTTTCCCCACTAATGTCTATTTGGTACTGGACAACTTAGAAAATAATTATTTTGATACCTTTCTTAAAAAAATTTGTGTTATTTGTGTTCGATAGTGTGTCAAGGATGAGGTTCGCACTTTTTAGCAGGAAAATAGATTCAGATATCCTCTAAACACTGCTTTATTAACACTACTACTCTCTTATTTCTATGACAATATGGTACATAGTTTTTATAAAAATTAACGTCTTGAGAGAACTATGCTATGCATATTTTACATCATCTAATCCTTAGAACAAGCTTATAAAGCAAACATTATCCCTGTTCTACACTAAGGAGAACAAAGAAATTTAATGACTTCCTTCCCTAATGTAGAATAGTGCAGTGTTGGAAACTTGGAGAACTCAAACCCAGAAACTGTGCTCTTGACTGCTCTGTGGTTCTGTCTCTTTGCCCCTGGAAGCCTGAACACAGTAACTGAGCGTCTAGAAGATCTGAATTTATATCTTAGTGCAAGTTACCCAAAATGCTTGAGATCAAAGTATTGCCAATTGGAAGTTTTTAAGATTTTGGAAAATTTGTATAAACTTTACCAGGTGACCATCATCGATCCTAAAGTCTGAAATCTGAGTTGTGTTACAATTTAAAACTTTTTAAACATTTATTTGGGTCTTAAATGTTTCAGATTTTGGACCAATTTGGTTTTCAGATTTTCAGACTAGGGATGTTAATCCTGAAGCAATTTTCCCAAGGCTGAGTAAGCATTATAAACAAGAATATACCTCAGAATTATTGTGCTAATTAATGAAGCCAGATTTAATTGACTACCTAGTGTATGATTTAATTTTCATCAGATGTCCAGAAAAGACAAATCTTGGGAGTAAGAAAGTAGATTATTGGTGATTTGAGACTAGAAATTGGTGATATGATTTGACTACAGGTGCCTGTGAAAGATCTTTTTAGAATGATGACAGTGTTCTAAAGCTGAATTATGGCCATTTATTAAATATATGCAGATTTACTAAAAATCACTTACTAAAAGTAATTGTGTACATTTCAGGGTGAGTTTTGTCATATGCAAATTAAACCTCAATAAAGTTGTGAAAAAGAGACAATTCATTTAGAATTCCATGCTGTTGTGTCCCTTGGTATGATAATCTGCATATCTGTTTTTGAAAATAAGTCATGATTCTTTCTTTCATTAAAATTTTTCTCTTCAGATGAAATTGTGTGATTGAAAGTTGTTTGATGTTGTTAGAATCAAGTACAGAGGAAAATGTGCAAAATGTAAATGAAATCCCCACTACTTGTAACCTGGGTAAGTGTTTAAAATAACTCCTGATAGTCAACAACACAATTTCATTGTGTTCTGTCTTTTGATTTTCACCTAATTCCATTCTTTGTGTTATGTATGGTATTAATTTATGGTTTACCTCATTTCATAGTTTAGGCAGTAGAACCAAAGGGAGAAAGGTCAATCAGGTAGCTCATGTGCCTCATCCTTATTTTTTCTGAGCACTAGTCTCAGACAATCCTTTTATTCTGCTCTTATTGTTCTAAATAGTAGATATTTAACAATTACTAATTAAGTAGAGCCATGATAAATATAATAGCTGAGTTCTCAAACAATATCATTAATATAATCTTATACAATTTGTTTACTATCATATGGAGAGTTGGAACTGCAAGCAATGAGGATTTCAGATGTGACTTGGGTAGATGTAGTCTAATAGTATTTGGTGTGCACTGTCAGGTAACTCCTAATGGACAGGCGAAGAATAGAATCATCCCTCTATACTATACCTGCTTGAAAATAATGCTCCCAAAGGCATCATTCCTAGGCTTTGACTGTTGGAGAAAAATAATTTGGAAAGCAGGATAGATGATTTAACTACTGTGCTGGCTGGCCTTAGGTCAAAGCAAGGCAGGGGAGCAGCCCTGGTTCTCTCCCACAGGGTGTGAGTGGGCGCCCATGAGCCTCCAGTTTACTTGTCCCAGGAAGGTTCTACCTGACACTGCTGCTTAACAGCCTGAGACCTCGGTCTTTTTATGGCCTCAGCAACTTACTGGTAAAGAAAGACTTACCAAAAGCCATCAAATTAATTTTCTTTCCTCTTTTTAAATTTTTTAAAAATTAATAGAAGAAATGTTAGTGTGTTTTGAACAGTGTATTTTGACCTGTTCTTAGTGTAATTATACTCTTTAATTATGTTCCCTTTCTGTTGTCCTTATTCTGCTGTGCTTTTCTTCTTTTAGCAGAAACAAGAATCCTACAATCTCTTTCACAGTTGCTCTTATCTTGTGAATTCATGTTTTTCACCTGTGAAGATGAATTGTACCCTATTGAATGCCACGCTTGACTACTTTGGTTTTTCATTACATTCTTCCTGTTTTCACTTCATTTTTTTGTATTTGTAAACTGATGTGCTGACAGCAGGGGAATAAAGATTGGGTGTCTTCTTCAGAAAGCACTATGCCTAAGAACTGTGTAAACATTTTTCTGGTAACTTTATTTTGTTTTCAAGACAGTTAGATTTTTTTCCATATAAGTGAGACCAAGTTGGTTGAACTTAATGTAAAGCACATGTGTTTGCAGGTTTGCATGTGCTTGCTTGAGCTCTCAGCATATGTTGAATAATGGATTCTGTAGTTTTATGTGCTTTTTGGCAATGCCCTGTGCAGTGCTTTTTAAAGTCTAGGAAGCAAGTAAGTTATCGGAACTTTTTTTTCCCCTCCAAAGACTGTAAAGGAGAAAGGATGGAAAAATGTAGGCAAGAGAAATTAGATATCCCTAAGCAGATTTGCATGTTTTCGTTTGTTATGTAAATTGGTCTCCTTCCCATACAACATTAAGTATCTTAAATGCATTGCTGAATTGTCTTGTTTGAAATAAACCCCTATGTACATCTTGATAAGTTACTTGAAGAGATTTTAACATGCTTTCTGGAAGCGTGTATTTCTATAATGCAGGTTAAATATTTCTGTATGTCTCTTGAACAGTAAAAAGGCCTCAAGTTTTTTCAATTTGTCTACTTTTGTACTGTCTCGTATTTTAGATTCATTGTGTTTTTAGTGTCATACATTAATAATTTTTTTTATGCTAACTGCTTCACATGTAGTGACATGCTTTCCAGTTCCTTTACTCTCCTTTCTGTCTCAGTTCCTGTGTTGGTAAAATACATATTTTAATCATTTCGATAAAATCAGCAGAGCTCTTGTTTTGGTTTGAAATACATTTTACTCTTCAATTTAGAAGATGACTTAGTACTGGGGAAAAGATTCTAGGCAATTATTTCCACTCAGTCTTTAGACATATTAATCCATCATTTCTGAATTATGCTGTGGCTGTTGAGCAGTCTGAAATCAGCAGTTAGGATCATTTCATTCCTTAATAGCTAATCAGTCTTTGCTCTCTGATTGCTTTCAAGATCTTTTATTTTCTTTGGTCATGGGCAATTATGATGACCCAAGCTGGGTGATATTTTTTTCCCTAATCAGTCACATCTCTTTTTTTTTTTCTTCTTCTTCTAAGGATTCGTGATTTTCTTCAAATACTAACACATCCCTATCTTCCTTATTCCCATCCTCTTTCACTCTTTTTCTGTCTCTCAGGTTCTATGAATTGCTGCTCCTTGCTGTATCATATAATCGCTGCTGTGGTTTGGACAGGTGTCCTCCAAAGAAGTAAAAGTTAACCTTTTGGGTACCATCCCATGTACTGTGGGGAGCTGAGGAACCCGTGCATGGTGGGGCCATTGACAGGGTGTTTGTGCCCTGGGCCTGAGGACTTGAAGGCTCGGTGTTGGCCCTGGGTGCCTTCCTTTCTCTGTTTCCTGCCTGAGCGCTCTGGAGCCCATTGCTTTTCCTGCCGATGCACAGAGTGAAAGGCAGTGGGCCGACTGAGTATGGTCTGATGACTTCAGGCGTTTGTTACACTGCTGGAAAGCTTATTAACATGGTCTCCTGATCACTGTTTACTATTTCAGTCTCTTTGTATTTTTCTACTGCATTTCCTTTTATCTGTGTCCTAGTTCACGTCCTATTCAGCTGTATCTAATTTGCTTATTGATCCATGTATATTTATACATAATACTTCATTTTCAAATTTATGCTTAGTCACTTTAAACATACTAGTTTTAGTTTAGCTTTTTTTTTTTTTATTGTTCAAGTCCTTGGGTATCTACTGTAACTAGCAATCAATTAGCAATTGTTCTCGGTGCCCAATCACAGTCATAGTAAATTATTTCCCATCCACTGTGTTTCATTCTTACCTGTCAGGTCCTCTTAACCTCAGAAATCTCCCAAGGTGTGGCTTCCTCTCCTTCCACTGGGTACTCCTGTGCTTTCACTCGCCCGTTACCAGCAAGGTTTATGGTTTGCTGGTTTAAATTTGACAGGATATATAGGTTTTATAAACTTGAATTGTTAAGTAAGGTAAAGGTTTTTAAAGGTTAAATGATTTCATGTGCCAAGGACAGGAAGACTTATTTGAATCTACTCTGCATAGATTTTTTTCACTGCCTACCCTGTCACACGATCTTGTGAAAGTACAGCTGTCCTAGGCCTCTGCTTACGCATATCACCAGCTCCACAGGGTTAGCCGAATAATCACCTTCCTCCCCTGCCTGAGGTTTGTTTTAGCCCCAGCTCACTGGCTTTCTGGCCACTAAACAGTCTGTTTCCTTTCTGTGCAAAGCTAGGTATGCGTTTTGAGAGACATGTAAGATTATTTAGTCTACCCAGTCTGGTAATTTAGAAAAACAGATATCTCACATATCCTTTGGCACTTTCTCATAAATTTCTAATATTTGGAGTAGATTCATAGAATGAATCAAGTGGCAATAAAAAATGCATGAAGATTGACTTAAGTAAAATGTTTGGGGGGTATCTACTAAATTTAAAATAGACACCTTCATCTAATCATTATGTATCACAAAACACCCTAAAAAACACACCAAGTCAAAAAATATTGAGGCACTCTAATACCATGTCATATTTTTTGTTGGAAATTTTAGCCAAATTAATTAATTCTTCTTCAACTCTCTGGTGTTGACAGGTATCATAGTAACCATTTAAAATAGAAATAGTATCATAGGCAGGTTATTTTACCAAGATCATTCATGGAATTATGATAATACGGTATTTAAAAATGAAAGTATTCCCAAAAGGTTTCTGAACAATATATTTAGCTCATTATTTTTTAGGGTGTTTTGTGATACATAATGATTAGAAGAATTTTTATATTGGTAATCAATAAAATAATACCTTTTTGAACCAGGAACTCTTCTGAAACTGCCCATATATTACTCATTTCTAACAAATTCCTGGGATTCTATTATGAACCCATTTAAAGTTTCTCTGAGAGCTTTAGGTCTTTTTCAAAGTCATTCAAGAATTACAGTCAGGTCATCTGCAGTCTGCTGTATATCCTGGCTACTTTGAACTGTCTCTTGCTTGTCTGTCTGTCTGTCTCTGTGACACACATGCACCTGTGCATACACACATACACACAAAGAAACACATGCCTGCACCAACATCTACACAATATACATGCATACCAACATACTTACACACCAGCACACCTGAACCCCCAACACACTCACACATAACCCAAGGTATGATAATAATCTTAGGGTTTCTATCTCTGTCTTTCTGTGTTTTTCTGATGAGGAAGAAAAGTTTATAATAATGATACTAATGCAGTGTATTACATAATCAGTAGCAAATGTTCCGAACCTCATTAAATATGTTATTTTAATGAAGTTGAAGCATGTATTTCATAGAATGGAAGCCCAGATTTTAACTATGCAATTAACTTGCAGGAGTTCTAAAGTGACTTTATTATTGGAAAACAACAGATTTCATTTCAAACTTCAATATCCAGTGATTTAAATCAGCATCTGTGTTTTCCCCTAATTCAGAACAAGCAGGAAAAAGACAATTCCCATTAGTAAGTAAATTATTTTGTGGTGCTTAAGTGTATTATTCATAATGGCTACTTATTAAACAATATTAGAAAATTTCGTGTTTTAGACTTAATTTATGCATTTTTATTGTTTAACATTCATCGTCTTTTAGTTATTACAGATTTTTAAAAACTAATTGTTGGACAAGAAATAAACTTCAATTATAGTCAATTTAATAGCAGCAGTATAAAAATAGAAATACAGTTCTAAAGAATAAGAAAAACAATTCATTTTATTTTAATGATATATTCATCTATATTTTATTTTCTTCTGTAATTTGCCTGATTACACTAATCTTATGAAAAATTCTATAGAGATGCTTTTATCTGGTCAAAATCGAAAGCCCCAAAATGATCATAACTCTTCTATCCCTTCATTGCCTTAAGAAAGGAAGATAAGATAATCTGTTGTTTTAAATTAGCGTCACTGGATTGAAGTCTGTGACATATAAAGGAAACTGCAGGAATTCTTACATGGATAGCACTAATGTGTTCCATGCTGACTGGAAAAATAAACATGAGCTAGGCATGTGTAAAGGTTTTCCAGAGGGAGTCATTCTAATGCCCCATTGTGGTTTTATGCTCCACAGGGACACAGCAGTTTTCAAGACATCGTGGAATGTGTAGTGTTAGGAAAGCCAGGGTTTTGTTTGTACCTTGTTCACACATGAGTGGGGACTAGAGTCACTTTTCAGATGGTTCCCTGTGCTGCTGACTGGAGGCCCAGCTGTGGCATCCAAAGCAGAACACAGAATCTCCCACCGTTCTGTTCACAGGGTAGCGTTTGTCTAATTCTTCCATCCTTATTAGAAAGTAGTGAGAACGAATGGTCCCATTACTCTGAAAAAGTCAAGCAAAGCAAAACAAAAGCCAACTCTTTTTCACCTGATCCTCCTCTGTCTTCATCTCTCACCTATGAAACCACCTTTCACCCCACGGTGGTGCTGGTGCTCACCGTGCCACTCTGTCAACTGGCGCTCTCTGAATCATCTCTCAGGAACTTGACTGACTCCTTGCAGAGCTTGGAGGCAGTGGGAGAGAGAAATATCCACTGCCTAATAATTTTAATAAGAGACCATTGTAGGGCCCAGGCCGTGGCAGCCAGAGGAGCAGAGGTCTCCTGTTCCCTTCTCCAGCGTGTGTTACTGAGGACCGCGAGTGGCCAGTGTGGACAAGCTGGGCTCAGCCTTGATGGGGTACAGGCCAGGGAATAGGGAGACAGATAAGCAAACGCACACCAGAGCTGCAGTGCTGTCAGACAAGGGTACGCAGCAGCGCAAACATGTCTGTACTATTTAGTTTGCTAAAGAGTCAGTGGGGTGCTGAAAAGGGAAAAAACTGCTCTTCTCCTTTTCCTTTAATGTGTGCAGCCTTTCTGCAGTAGAGGGGCACCTACACCCAGGGAGCATTGTCCCTGTCACACAGTCCTGCACGAAGGAGGGCTGAGGCGAGGATGATCCTACCATGTAGTGTCTGTGCACCAGAACATGCACCATGCCTGAAGAGAGGAAAAAAATATACCTGTTTGTTTGCCCATGGCTTTGTAGAACACCTTGAGCTTTTTTCTCTTGAACTGGCTTTCACTCTTTAAAATGAAAACAGCAAGTATAAATGTCGCGCGCCTGTCCCGGCCGGCAGGAAGACACACAACACAGTGGCAGTGGTAGGCAAGCTTTTAATCGTCCCCGGTGAGATACGCCCCGAGAAGCCTCACATGCGTCCGTCCGAGACGGCTCCTTCCGTGCTTCTCTTCCCTCCCCGGGTGGGAACTATCATATATACTGTCCTGATGTCCAATCACAAAGCAGACGGGGGTGCTTTCTCATTGGCTAGCGTCATTGGTAGCCAGGTAAGCATAGTTCGCAGCGGGGTTGTTTACTACAAAGCGGTCATCCAGGAAGCCGGAAACCGGGGCCATCTTGGCCTACTCGACGGGCGGGGTAATCTGCT
>RJWM01017257.1:0-30596 GCA_004363535.1 Dasyprocta punctata | reverse complement strand
ATAAAAACATGTCACAGTCAAGTGGGGACACCTGTCATCCCAGCACTTGGAGAAGCTGAGGCAGGAGGATTGTGAGGTCAAGTCCTACCTGAACAACTTAGCAACATCGGGTCTCTAAATATACATAAACAGAAAAGTAAGTTCCTAGCAACTGACCTGAGAATGTAGCTCAGTGCAAAGGCCCTGAGTTCTATTTGCAGTGCAAGAAACAGAAGAGATGGGAAAGGCAAGGGAGGTGTATTAGATGATATGCTATGTACCTCCAAGTCCTCATATAGTTTTGATGGGGCTCTCTGGCGCAGGGATTGGCAATGTGAGTGCTGTACCCACCCAGGGGTGGAGCCGACATACAGTGTAAATGAGGCGGGTCTTCCTCTTGCTTGCTTCCTGTCTCTTTCACCAGCATGCCTTGCAGTTGCAGTTGCAGCCACCATGAATGGCAGCCCCGCCATGCCATGCTGCCTTGGAGCCAACTAAGTATAGACTGAAACTCCTGAGAAACTGTAAGAAATAAACCTTTCCTTCCCTAATTTTGGGCGTCAGGTATTTTGTCTCAGCAATGAGTAAAAAGTAACTAAGAATTTGGTACCAGGAGTGGGGTTGTTGCTATGACTATTCTTGACCATGTGGTTCGAGAGCCTTTGGAAATGGCTTATGGGAAGAGTTTGGAAAGGTTTGGAGATGTCACCTACACACCTAGAGCTGGAACGGCTTAGGCTGTTCTGTATGGGAGATTCTGGTCAGAGCTCAGGAGACCAGAAGGCTGATAGAAAGCCTGCCGGTAAAGACCAGACTCGGGAGGTTTCTGCTGGGAAGAAGGACCGCATTGGGTGTTGGACTCCACATGATGTGTGTTATGGCTTGGCAGAAAGTTTGTCTGCATTCTGCCTGTGCCCAGAGACTTTGCCTGAGACTGAGATTAAGGCCAATGAACTAATTAATCTGGCAGAGGAAATCTCCAGGTAGTGGACTGTTGAAGTGGTGGCCTGGCTATTATTGGGGGCATTTAGCCAGATTTATGTTGGGAATCGAGAGCAAAGAATGTGGCATGGAGATTTAAAACTTGAGTTTGGCCAGGAAGCTGAGGACTATAAAGATCGAGCTGAGACCCTGATTACTGAGAAGGAACAAAGGAATAAAAAAGATGGCCTGGGGGCACCCCAGGAAGCAGCGGGCCTCCACCCTTTGCAGCCTCAGGCCTTCAAAAGTGAAAGAGTTTGCTCTGAGGAAAAAGCTGCAGAGTGCCATGTCCCAGAGTGGCAACAGAGACCACAGGAGATTTCAAAACTGTTGCGGATGCACCAGATCCCAAAATGGCAGTGACCACACCAGATTCCAGAATTTCAGCAGCATAGAGAAGCTGTTCCTCACAATCAGGTTCAGAGAGCTCAGCAATCCAGGCAGTAGACCCCTACAGCCAAGAGAGAGGAAAGCCTGACTACTGCTCATGCTGGCAGCAGACCTTGGCAACATCCACATGGCACTGGTTTTAAGTACGAGAAAAGGCTTAAGGCAGCTTCTGCCTCACCTACAGAGAGCAATGTGTAAAGATGTAAGGGTGAAGCCAAGGAACATCTCTGCTGAGCAGAGAACTCCAGGACTTAATGTTGGCCCTGATGGATTTTGGACTTGCTTTGGTTCCAAGGCTTTGTATTCCCGTGTTTGTAACTTTTGGAATGGTAATGTTTATCTTGTGCCTTTATATGTTGGAAGTGTTTAACCTCATTTTCATTTGTACAAGGGGTTACAGTTAAGAGCTTGCCATAGATCTTGGAGGAGATTTGGGACTTGGACTTTTCAGCAATGCTGAAACTGTTAGGAATTTGGCAACTTTTGGAGATGGACTAAATGGCTTTTATATTAAAAATGTAAATGAGTCCTTTGGGGATCAGGGGTGGAATGTATTGGGTGGTATGCTATGTACGCCCAAGTCCTCATATACTTTTTGATGGGGCTGAGTCTGGCACGGGGATTGGCAATGTGAGTGCTGCACCTGCCCAGGGGTGGAGCCGACATACAGTGTAAATGAGGCGGGTCTTCCTCTTGCTCGCTTCCTCTCTCTCTCACCAGCGTGCCTTGTGGTTGCAGTTGCGGCCGCCATGAATGGCAGCCCTGCCATGCCATGCTGCCTTGGAGTCAACTAAGTGTGGACTGAAATTTCTGAGAAACTGTAAGAAATAAACCTTTCCTTCCCTAATTTTGGGCATCAGGTATTTTGTCTCGGCAACAAGTAAAAGTAACTAAGACAGGAGGGGAGGAGAAGAGAGGGGAGGGGAGGGAAGAAGGAAAGGGAATCATTGTTTAAAACAAAAAAAATTGAACATGCAAAGGACAAATCATCTATGTGCAGCTCCAGCCTCCATCACTCAGCTGGAGAGAACTTCAACCCAAATTTACTGATTAGCTTTTATTCCTGACTTCAACCCGGCCATTCTGATTTATACTGATCTTATATCTGGAAGCCCCTACGTCAGAAACCGCATTCATCTGGCATCCAGTTTCTATCCCTGGTCATCTCAAGCTCAGCTGTCTTTAGGACAAGTCAGAAATTCAGGGACTTGCCGAGCTGTCTCAGTCCTACCTGCTGAACGCCTGTACTGTTTGCCATTCCTTTATACTTTCTTCCTTCAAGCTGTCACAGTTACTCACTTGGATGAGGGGAAAACTGACCTCACTAACCAATCTCAGGCCCATCAGTGCCAGCTGGGCCTTTAGATCTGCTCACCTGCAATGTGACCCTGTCATTTTCCTCTCTAAAAATGATTGAATAGCACCCGTTCCCATCAGATGGCATTGCTACAGGGTTTCTGGGTGCTGGTGTCTCCTTCTAGAGGTAGTTTTAGGTCCTTTCAGTCCTGAACAAGAAATTGATCAAGACAACAGCAAAAGGTACCGCAGTTTTACACTTGTCAAAGGTAGGAAAAGAAACAAACTCTATTTGGACCAAAAAAAAAAAAAAGGAAAAGAACTACACTCTCCAGCATGTGAAGGAATCTGGCAGGGCAGAGCGTAGAGTGGACATCTTTCTTGTACCACCCGCTCCTCAGGCGACATCCGGTGTAGGCATCCTGTGGGAAACCTCCAGCCAGAGTCCCCACCGCAGGGCGTGGGGCACTGTATGGAGTGTGCCCTGGGATCGCCTGATGAGCAGATCATTCTTGCTTCCCCAGCCAGCTTTGCCTCACCCTAGTCTCCTGTCTCAGTATTTAAAGTAATGAAATTGTATGTAATTCAAATGGCATTTTGTATAATAACTGCAAGGCTTTGACTAGATCAGAATTTCAGTGTTCAAACAGGGACGTAACAGAGTTTTGTTTTGTTTTGTTTTGTTTTTAATCACAGAATCCTGGGTAACCTGAAGTACCTTAGCATATCTACAAGGCAGAACAGAAAACACCTGATGTATAGAAAAATTACAAACTCCCTTTGATGATGTCTAAATCAGTAATTATTCACCTGTCTGGGTTTACTTCCTTTATTCTGCATCTTTGTACTTCGTGTGTCAGCTACATTGAAGAGTGGGTTCTTCACACACACAGCAACCCATCCAACCTCTGTCCAAGCACTGGGCCATCAGCACATAGCGGGACCTGGGGCAGAATCCCATCATACCGTGGTTTCTGGCTCAGTGAAGAGCAAGGTCCATGCCGAGTTTCCCTCCCAGTCCCCGGCACAGGACAAGTCCCTTTCTCCTGTGTGCATGCTGTATGTCAGCCCTCACCCGCTGGTGCGCTGCTTTGTGACTTGTGTGCCAGGCTGTTTCTCTAGCATACCTGTTGGTGTCAGCAACTGTATCTTCCTTCCTGTTGTTCATTACCAAACAGGATCTTTCTTCCAGCAGCAAAGTTTGTAATGAAGAATGAGTAGCTTCCTTCTTTGAATTATTACAATTAGGCTGAAATTTTTTTCAAAGATAAATATATTTAATATATTTGATATAGTGATTTTTTTCAATTTTTAAATGAAACATCAACTCAAATGTTATTTGTTAATAAGAAAATGATTGAAATGAGAAAAGACATGCAACTTTTTTTTAAAAAGCCTATACAGTACTTGTCAGGTCAGTCCATTTCACACCCATGTGTTGGATGTAGAATTTCTATTCTGGTCCCTTCAGCTTATTAATAAATTTCAACGACTTGGAAAGAACTTGTATCCCCTCTGTCCCATTAAAATTTTTGTTCTCTACATGATCACATGAGCCGTAATCACTTATATTTCAAATCACTGTGCATAATTACATTATTTTCAGGTTAGATATAGGTATCTGAGTATTTGATCTTAGCAGTTCTGGAAAAATGAAAACATGGTTAAACAATGATGAACTCATTTTTTTGTCAAAGATACTACTTATCTTTAGAAAAGTAAATCATGAAATATCGATAGCTGCGATCATTCATCTTTTTGACTCCTAAACTATTTGCAGATGACAGATTGTGGCCTCAAAGTATAACGTGGACTAGCATGCTTTCGTTGTAAGCAGTGGGTCATCTCTTTTGGAGGTAGAGCTTCCGCAAAGCAGAGCTGACCATGGAGTTTGGGGTTGCGCTCATCAGCTGGCACCACAGAGCTCCCTGCATGGGTCTCAGAGATGTGGGCTCCAAGTGTGTACTTGGATAAGCTGTTGAATTTTCTAATCTCCAATTTCTGCTTCTTGGAAATAGAAGTCATAGTAACTACCTCATAATGAAGATTATTTAGGAAAGTGTCTGTAAAGTTACCAGTTTCAGTTCAGGCACAAGGTAAGCAGTCAGTTAAATACGGGCTGTTAATTTGACTGTTTTACTCCATCTTGTGGAATATCAGCTCTCTGAAAAGCTTCTTACTTAGCTGCAAGATGGTGAGGTGAAAAAGAAAAAGGAAATGCCTATGAAAGAATGAGAAATTCAGAAAATGCCAGATACTATTATAACAAATGATGTTTAATTTTGTTCACGTTCTTAATGGAAGAACCTCTCAGGATTTCAAGATGTGTGAGGCAGATAGCTGGTGCAGGTTAACACACACAGGGATTGAAGATGGGCTTCCCGGACTCTCTGACAGCTGGCCCTTGCCTTTCTATTGAGTCAACAGAAAATCAAATCACATTTTAATTTTCATTTGATATTGCCTTTTGAGTCAAAGTCATTCATAGACTTTTGAACTGAAGCTTTATGTTGTGTAGTCCTGATGTCTCATGCTGCCTGGCACTTGCGAAGACTCCTCAGTTCATCTCAGAGTAATGGACTCAGTCTTCGTTTCTCAGAGTGCTGTCACTGAATGCATTTTGTATAGAAAAATACTCTTGGTGGTTTATGTACTTCAGCTGTTTTTATTGTGAATTCATAAACCATGTGGGAATTTAAATAACTTGAAATGAGAACTTTGATAGACAGTATGTTTAGCCAACTTTAATTTACAATAAAAAAGATCCATATGTGTGACCAATTCATCTAAAGCCAGCTGTTGATTAAATCAAATATTTATTCATGTGGTTCCTTGTGACTGTGTTTTGTCATTTCTGAATAGCATAGATACTTTTTAACTCCTCTGACACAAATTTTTATTCTTTTTAAAAGTTCAGGTTTCTTGTATCTGTTTATGATCTTTTATGGCAATGAGATATGAATCCCTTATTAAACCAGTGAAGATTTTTTTAAAAATCAAGTCAATATTTTCTTTTTTGTCTCTTTGTGTCATTTTTTTTGTTCAACTTATGTTTTACTTCATATAGGGACTTAACATTTCAAAATGCGATTGAAAATGATGAATATTAAAATTTTTATTATAAGGATATTGTATTAATCTTCCTCAGAATATTCCTACTTGCTTTGAAGGCACTTATCCCATCATTCTTGCCACTTTCTGAAACGGTTCTAGAAGACCCCTGTCAGCAGTGTCTTTAGTTGCACTGTTGTGGCTGCCTCTGTGTCCTGAACTGATTCAGAACATTTACCTTTCCTGGTCATTGTTTACTTTGGAGAAGCACCAGCAGTCACACGGTGCCAGATCTGGTGAATAAGGTGACTGAAGACACACCCCAATGCTTTTGCAATCCTGCCTTCCCATTCTGTAATGCTTGGCAGCAGTATTCACCATGTTTGTATTTTGCTTTTTAATCACACCCCGTAAGGACACTCATGAAAGAGGACTCCCCGAACTGCTTCAGAGAGTGGCAAGAATGATGGGATAGGTGTATGTGAAGTGACAAAGAATATATGGAAGGAAATTAATGGCATACTTTTGCTCTGTTTTTTAAAAATTAAATACACATTATGTTTTTATTAGCCCTTGTGTAATGGAACTGAGACTTTAATTAAGCCTAGTACTTACTGTGCTGTTTGTGTAGTAAATGTGCCCAGGAGAGAGGGAGAGAATTAAACGAGGGAAGGGGGAGATGAGAGAGAGTGAATATAAAGTATTTTACTTGATGTGAAACTTTAATTTTTCCAAATAGCATTGTGAAAACAAAGGGGATGAAAAAGGCATAACTTAACTTTACAGCATTTACAATCTAATAATATAGTACATCAGTATGATATTTGCTGCAAATTGTTGACTAAGACAAAAAAATTTTAAAACTACTTCATAAGTGTTTTAGAGAAATGTACGATTCATGTCTGTGGCACCGGTAGATTAATTCAGCAGCGCTATGGTGTTAACAGGAGTCAAGATTATTCTGTTACACCATCGCGTCATCTTTGGTGTTTGTATTATGCTCACGGTAGTGACTATGTGAAGCGCTTCTAAATATCATATCTGGAATGTTAATGACTGGAAGAAAATAAAAATATACCATGTAATCTTATGACTATCTTCTTTACAACAGGGGAAAGTATTCCCGAAGAGCAGTGCCTCAGTCTCCCTTCTATGCCTTATTGTACAATGTGGGGACCATAATTAAACTAATCATGTCAGGAGGGACTGATGTTCAGGAGTTCCCCACAACTGAGTAAACATAAAGGTACATCTAATTGAACACACACTCACACAAAAACACAGTAGTAGACAGTGGTACAGTAGGAACATTGCTTTAGTAAGAAAAAGTTGGCTATGATATGTGGGACTATAAGGAAAAGAGAGCATGTGATTACCAATCACAAGCTGTCTCAGTGGTTAAGAGTAGTCACTGACATCCTCAAGTGAAGTTGACAGAGGAAGAAAATTGTTAATAAATCTGTTTCCAGCCACCTCTATGAGAATTGAAAAGAACTGAAGTAAAAGAATAAATTAGCAATTTTAAGACTAAGAGAATCATGACAGCAGGGTTACAGATATCAAAAACAGATACTACATTTGTGCATGTGAAAGCATTCAGACTTTTCAAAGGAAGTTTTCTAAGTAATATTATAATTATGGTGCACATCTGTAATCCCAGCACTGTGGGAGGCTGAGTGAAGAAGATTACAAATTTGAGCCTAGCATGGGCTACTTAGCAGTTTAGCAAGACGTCTCAAAAAAGAGATGGGAACGTAGCTCTCATTATAAAGGTACTGGTTTTAAAATATATATCTATATCTATATATACATATATATAGATATAGATATATACGTATATATATATATATATATATATATATATATATGTCTCGTTTGCAATATAACAATTGTTTGCAATTTGGTTTGTTTGGGTGACAATACGATTGTAATCATCTTTCCCACACAAACACGAACAAGGCCATCTTTTCCAAAATTGTAGAACACAATTAAATTCATGAACCAAGGTACCCCACTGTAACTTTTCCCTACATGAATATATTACGCTTTGATCATATCCACTGTCTCTACTACTACCCTCTCTGACCTATCTCTACTTTTTCCTCTGCTTCCATAAAAATCCCTTCTCTAATTGTTTTTCTGTACCTGGCTTATTTCATTTCAAGTAATGATTTCCATTTCCATTAAATTAATTAAATTCATGAACCAAGGTACCCCACTGTAACTTTTCCCTACATGAATATATTACGCTTTGATCATATCCACTGTCTCTACTACTACCCTCTCTGACCTATCTCTACTTTTTCCTCTGCTTCCATAAAAATCCCTTCTCTAATTGTTTTTCTGTACCTGGCTTATTTCATTTCCAGTAATGATTTCCATTTCCATCCATTCTTCTGCAAATGTCATGTTTTCATTCTTCTTTATGACTGAATAGTACCACATTGTGTATATACACCATATGTTCTTTATCCATTCATCTGTGGAATGGCACATAGGCTGTTTCTTTAACCTAGCCCTTGTGAATAGTGCCACAAAAAGCCTGGGCGTGAGGTACCCCTTTTGTAAACTGACTTCATTTCCTTTTGTTTTATTCCCAGCAGTGATAGCTGTTTTTAGCATTAGCTATACTAATTTATATTTCCACCACCAGTATATTAGGGCTCTTTTTTCTCCATGTCCCCACCAGCATTTGTTATTGGTCTCTATATTAATCATATGGATGTATCAACCTTGACAATCTAAGCTCTAATTAAGAACTTTATACTTGTCTGTGCTATATTTCAATAATGGAAGTATTTTGATTTTTCAGTAATTTAGGTTATACTGTATACACTATAAAGATTTTTTTCAACATTAGACAATGATATATATTTTAGGTAAAATGATTTAACAGTAACAAAATAAGGAATCTCAAAGTATTAATCCATGAATGTTAAATTATTATTCTAATATTAATATTTGTTTTGTATTATTTAAATTTTCACTGAGTATATGTGGCTTAGTTATTATTTTTTAATCATAATACACATTCTTAGAGAAAAAAAAGGATACTCTAGAAATAAGGCCTAAGCCTATTACATTTTAAAACGTGTGTCTCTGGTCAAGCCTATAATGTTAAATGAAATCAGGTACTCAGGCTTAAGTATCACATGATTTGGCTTTCTCTCACATGAGACACACAAAATGTATGATGTAAATATATGATAAAATATGAACTATAAATAAAGAACAAAATAAAGGATAGACAATAGGAAAAAGGTAGACAGATCTTTTGCAAATGGGAGGGGAGCCAAGAGATGGAGGGAGGGGCAGGAAGGGGGAGAGGAATGGCGCGAGAGGAGAATTAAGATCTGTTCCGTACACGTAGAGCGTCCTCACATGTGCTGCAAACATGGACTAATACAGAATAAAAATGGCGGAAAAACACCACCATTTATTTGGCCTAAATTTAGGGCAGCGTTGTGCTGTCAGTAATGCCGCATCAGTGGAATAGCCTTTCACAGTAGAATCAGCATGCCGTGAGCCTCTCACTGTCCCTGGAGCTGCTGCTGTCCGCTGACTTCTCCGGGCAGCCCCACCATGTGGCACTTCTCATTCTTGAGCATCTGTCTGCTGTGAACTCCATCTGACCTCACATGGTTTTATCCTCCGTGCTGCTGCCACACTCATCTGCTAAAATGAGTATTCTCTGGCTACTTCAAGGGCACTTACATACTGTGTACATCTAAACTCTTAAGCAAGACTGTGGTACATTCTGTCAGTCATTTCTCAACGCATTCTTTTCCTTCCTCAGTGAAAGAACACTTGAATGCTAACTATGCAGGTGGTCATCTTTTCCCAAAAAGTCTGTGTGTGTCAGCTTTTTGTGTAACTAGTAGGCATGGCCTGTAGTTGTAAAGCTAGCAAAGGGAATCTAAATGATATGTCCAACTTCTAAGGTATGTTTACGGAAAGCAGTTTTGATCTGCTGCCTCTTCCTCCTTTGTGCTGCTTGAAATCAGGATGTCATGGTATGTAGACAACAACTGGGACAACAAACTGAAAGGTGCACACTCAACATCTTGGGGCTGCCTACTTTAGGTGAGAAAAAGGAGAATTCTAATGCATCTAAACTTGTTATTTGGTATATTGACTCTAATCCCAATGCCCCACTTCTACCCTAACTCAACTTTTATTCCTTTGTTTGTGAAACTCGACAGTAGATTTATTAGAGGACAAAAATTATTAGTGTTTTTGGCCTATGATACCACAAACTGCTTGAACATAAGTTTCCCCTAAAAAAAACAAAGTGTTTGCTGAATTTAATTGAATAAAAATCTTACCTTGAAGAAAAATTAATGTAGAGGCAGCTGGGCATGGTGGTGCATGCCTTTAATCCCAGCACTCGGGAGGCTGAGGTAGGAGGAGCGTTGTGAGTTCTATTCCGACTTGGGCTACAACGTGAGCGCAAGGCCAGCCTGAGCTACATAGTGCGACCCTGCCTCAAAAAAACCAGGGCTGGGGAGTTTGACTCAGCGGCTTAAGCGCCTGCCCTGGCAAGCGCAAGGTTGTGAGTTCAATCCCCAGTGCCGCAAAAAAAAAAAAAAAAAAAAATTAATGTAGAGGCATGTCTTAGAGTAAAAGAAAGTATTTTCAGCCTATCCTTAAGCTCCAAACCCCAGCAAGAGAAAAATGGAATAGAGGAAAGTTGGAGAAGTACAATGAGGAAAAAAACTAATCCTCAAATACTGTGAATAACTTCAGAGGGATAAATTTCAAGAAAGAATATATTGTATTCATTGAAAAAGAATACAGTTTCGAGAAAATATGAAATAAAAATAGGAAAGGATTCTCATATATTAAACATTTTATAACCATTTTTAAAACTTCAGTTAAAAAGTTGTAAAATGAAGCCCCAGACATTACAATAAAAGGAAAAAATTTTTTAATCACAGTAATAAACAAATAATAGCATGTTTGGTTCAACCCTAACCCAGGATAGCCCCTATCCAACAACTAGGAATTTTCAGAAAGAGAGAAAGAGTGAGGAAAAAGGAGCAACCAGAATCTTAATGCATGAGCACATCTAAGACAAGAGTAAATTATATTGAGCATATGGCTGTCAACATATATGTATATTCATTATCCCATGTATACAATTGTAGTTATTGATCATATGCTGCGTGCCCAAATATATACTAATCACTGAAGAGAAAATGATGAATAAGACAATGTTTCTTATTTCCCCCACCCAATGATCCCATGATATGATTCACTTACTGTGGTGGTGATGAATAAATAACATGATACCTGATAATTTAGATTCTGTTTTTCTTGTGATAGTTTTATGTTGGATTGTTGACACTAAGTCTGTAAGATTTGCCCATAAAGTAAACATTAGAAATTTATGATATTGACAAGAATTTTTATTAACTGGCTTTTCTTCAGTTCAACAATTGAATTTTTAAAAAATAGTTTTTCAATGATATCTAACAAGATATTGAACACAGCATGAAAGAAGGTGATTCTATTTGTTGCTGATATATATGGTACTTTTGTATAAGAGAATAAAAACAGTAAAAGTAATTTAGTTGTACTTAATCCAAACTAGTACTTTATTTTTTCCTTAACATTTCTTAAAATTTAATTTTAATCTCAAAGTTCAGAATATGACTGTCTTGGTTACTTTTCACTCATTGCTGAGACAAAATACCTGACGCCCAAAAAGAAGGAAGGAAAAATTTATTTTTTGCAGTTCTCAGGGGTTTCAGTCCACACTTAGTTAGCTCCAAGGCAGCATGGTGTGTAGGAGAGCCATTCATGGCAGCCACCAAACAGCAAGCAAACCAGCAAGAGAGAGAGAAGACGCAACTTCTTCCCACCCTTACACTGTATGTCGGCTCCACCCCTGGGTGGGTGCAGCACTCACATCTTCAATTCCAGTGCCAGACAACAAACCAGTCACGAACACCAGACAGCCCCATCCAGATTACGTGAGGGACACAGAACCTTACCCACAGCAATCACCTATATGGTATTGTTTATTAAAATCCCTTTAACCAAACATAGCAATTCCCTGGCTCCTGCTAAAGCTAATTTGGGTGATAGTGACTGATAATGAGCTTTCATCCTCAACCCAACCCATACTTGCGGTGTTTACTTATTTATTTTTACTAGAGCATGTTTGCAGTTTGTAATGGTTACATTCCTCATGGGGAATTGATGTATATAAATAACATATTTTAATTCTTTTTATTAGCCTCCTTCAGTTTTCTCCTTCCAGTCTCTCATTCCCCCTCCCTTTTGTAAAAGATCTGAGGATCCAGCCAGGCATGGTGGCGCACACCTTTAATCCCAGCACTCGGGAGGCTGAGGTAGGTGGAGCGTTGTGAGTTTGAGGCCCGCTTGGGCTACAACGCGAGCGCAAGGCTGTCTTGAGCTACATAGTGCAACCCTGTCTCAAAAAACCAGGGCCAGGAGTTTGACTCAGTGGCTTAAGCGCCCGCCCTGGCAGGCGTGAGACTGAGTTCAATCCCCGGTGCTGCAAAAAAAAAAAAAAAAAAAAAAAAAGATCTGCAGATCCATGTTTCAAATGAAGGGGTCAAATGAGGTTAGTTGTAGAGAGAAGAAAGATACTGTCTCAAGGAGCAGGAAAGTGAGGAAAGGTGTTCCCCTTATTACTGTTGATCCCTCCCGGTTCCTGGGATGGGGTGGTAAGACAGTTAACGGAGACTCCTTGAATTCCTGTTCTGCAGAAGGCCCCAACCAGCCTCAGAACTGAGCCTTTTCCAGCTTCTGCAGTTAAGACAGAGCAGACAGTTGCCAGTAGGAAGTGTCAGATTCCAGCTGGGACTTTGATTTGGAACCCAGAGCCAGACCCATTAAACTCCAAACCTCCTAACTAATTAGGCTTATTTAGTTCATTTCATTATTCTCAAAATATCATCACCACCTTTTACAGGAATGAATCCCTTGGACCCACTTACCACATAATGGCAGGGTTTTATGGCGCTTTAATTTTTGGTAACTAAAGTTCTGCAATTATACTGTCACCAGACATTATGGAGAAAAAAGTCATCTGGGCAGGGGCTGATTGGATCACTAATTAAAGTTAAATCTTTGCTGTCTTTGGTGCAGTTGTCGATTTAGCTCATGTGGCACTTTATTTCTCTGTAGATTCAAGAATGATTATGTTATGCGAAAAACTAGTTTATCCCCTTAATCCCTCATGTCAATTTAAGCTGCAAAGGAAATGAACTTTCTAACAGTAGCAATGACATTTTTAAAAATATTACTGAAGTACTTATCAAAACATGTCAGAAAAACTCCAGAACATTGTGAGTATGAATATCAAGATCTAAAATTTATTGTAATTATATGTGAGTACAAACAAGCTATGTGAAGGATGCATTTATTTCAGCTGATACAGTTTGCCTATGCCTTGATAAACAGCTTTTACTAATTTTAAAAATTACTGCCTCTATAATTTTGTATGCATTATAAAGACATACAAGCAATTTAGTAGTTAATTATTTACTATTATACATGACTTAAATTTGAGCTCAATTTTTCTGTTTTGAGCATTTTTTCTTGGTGCTGGGAATTAGGATTTGAACTCACAACCTCACATTTGCCAGACAGGCACTGTGCTGGTGAGCTGTATCTCAGCCATATTAAGCTTTAAGAATTTAATCATAAATCTGTGTTTATTATGGCATTACCATATGTCTGTGTGAGAAGTTCCATTTCTCTGAAGCCCTCTTCAAGAAGAAAACCCACCAGAATGCTTTGTAGAGAAATATTTGAAGTTAATAAATAAAATGACAATATTTTTATTCCCAGTCTTTAAATGAGAAATGTTTGCATTTATCTACAAAGTAGCCAAAGGGGCTAGATTGTTCAAGTGGAGGTTGCTACTTTATACATATGGAAATATCCCTGTACCATCACAAAATTAATCTTCATTTTCTGAGTGTTTTTAGCATGGCTCACTTACTGTTTTGATCATGGGTAAATTACAAAGAGTTCATACATGCGATCTGTCACTATTTGAGGAAGAAAAAATAATTAGCACCCCTCTTGACACTACTAGTTTCAAAACTAATACATTTTGAAACAAGCAGATTGAAGGTAAAATGATAGCTGTTTTCCATAAGAGGTAGCTTGAGGACTCAGAGGCAATTGTGGGTGTGAGTCAGCTCTAGATGCTTGGGGAGCTGGGTGGTTCACATATGTATTTTCTCAACCCTGTGTTCCGTGACATCATGTTGTTGGTACTATACAGTCAGCCTGTGTGGCAGTAATTGAACCATGGAAATCGGTAAATGACACAAGAAGGGACTTTTCTACTGGAGAACTGGTTGAACATTTAAGAGAACACCACCAATGGAAAACCTGTCATAGTTCAGGTACTGACTCCCAAGGTTACTCACTGAGTCCCGACAAGTGTGTGCTGGGAGATAGTCCCCCAGTACCTGCAGCTGCACAAATGTATTCACTACAGATGGCTTACTGATGAGAGGAAGATGGAAGACCTTCATATGGAGTCTTTTCCAAAGTCTCTTATCTTCACAAAGGCAGAGAGAAAGGATGTGAAAAAATATGGCTTCACTTGGAAGGAAGCATTAGGAATGTGAGTAAAATTTACTCATTGCCCCAATCTTTTGTTTTGTTTTTTTTTTTCCCCGTTGGATTGAACAATTAAGAAATGAACTTTATTTAGGGAATGATTTTTTCCCCTACAAGGAGGAAGTTAACATTTTATTAGGACAGTCTCTTGTTAGTTTAATGAGGTGGCTATCCTAATAATGACATTCTTTCTTTGGGAAGGTTCCTGGGCATACAGATGATCAGTTCTCGTTTGATCCCAGAGAGGTCTACTACTGGAACCATTTATAAAAATGAACTATTCCTACATTTTAATTCATCCATCTTTCTAAAGATTCAACTCTAAAATTTTCTTACCCATATTTTCCTGTAATAATTCAAGATTTCATAATGGAAGCTATTCCTTAGATTGTGCAGAGAAACTGATGACTGTGTATCTTTGCAGTATGATATGTATGTCTGTCCCATATACTAACTTTGGCCACATTTATATTCAGAGAATTTAGGTATTTTGGTAGCTGTCATATCAGCTTCCCGTGTTTGGTCAAATATATGCTGTGAAGTCTCATTCTTCATGGAACCAATGACTGCACAATATCAAGACATACTAGGATAAAATTAGTTAAATAGAAAATACACTCCACTGTCATGAGAAATCATTGAGATTTTTCAAAGCAGTAATTAAATTAATTCCAGGTACACTTGGTACTCAATTATGAAAACATGTTCAATACTTTCCTTTTCATCTCGTATTATTTGCAATTATATTGGCTAGTGGAAGCTTTGCAATTTGGTTAGTGGACAAAAATAAGATACTCCAAAATATTTATGTAATATCTTAATCTCTGTTTTTTGTTCCTGGGACAAAATACCCAGCACCTCCATCTGAAAGACGTAGAGGGTATTTGGGTTCACAGTTTTAATCCATGATCAACTGGCTCCAAGTGTGACAGAGAAAAATGTGCCTGACCGTGGCGGCCAGGAAGCAGAGGGAGAAGAGAAGGGCCAGGGACAGGAATCAGATCACACTCGTGGAACACCTCCAACGAGGCCCTGCAGAGCACCGCATGCTGTGACCCAGCTACTTCCTACCCTTAGGAGAAGGCTGGGTGGCATTTTCTATCTAACCCATAGCATCCATATAGACCATCAGTACATAAAGATATACATAGATTTAATAATAAAATACCAACACTTAGATGCCCCATGTTTGCATATAAAGCTGCTTTCATTTTCTAATTGTTTGAAGGTAAAATGATTATTCAAAAATGAATCCTTTTTTTAGTTAAAATTCAGAAACATAGTTTGAAATCAAGAAATTTGACTTTGTTCACCTAAAACTCCAAAAGAAGTATCAAGCTTGCCAGTTTCTTCTCTCTCTGATCAGAATCTAAATTTTGGACAATTTAGCACTCTCTGTCTCTCTCTCCCTTTTTCCTTCCCTCTCTCCCTCATTCCTTCCCTCCTTCATCCTTCTCTGGAAACTGGGAAATTATTTTAAGGTCTCACACTTATATTAAATTAATGCACAGTCTTTCGTGATCCATAATTGTGAAAGACCTGAACAGTCGATTGGATGCCTATAGTTAGCATAAGCCCTGGCCCCACAAAATGTCAATTTGACTGTAGGATTTAGCAGTAGGTATTTTTCAGAGAGTATCTTTACTTCGATTCTGTTCATTTGTTGGCTATATTTATTGTCACATATATTATATTTAAAAGAATATTCAATGGATTTTGTAGTCTTTGTGCTTAGGTCCTTGAAGGTTTCTTTTGGTTTTCTCTAGAGTTAAAGAATAATTTTGCAATGATGATACATGATCCTGATGATATATGTTCTTTTTCAAAATGTATCAACCTGCCCACTGAATATTCACGTGATCATTTCAGCATAGTTTTCTTCTCATTTCATGGGCTCTGAGTTTTGTGTTTGTAGCATATCTTGGTTAAGAAGCTCTCTTCTCTGTTGTGTTTATATCTGAGCAAAAGTCTGACTAAGCTGACGTTCTTTGTTTTTGTTTTTTGCGGCACTGGGGATCGAACTCACAGCCTTGCGCCTGCCAGACAGGCGCTTAAGCCACTGAGCCAAACTCCCGGCCCTAGTTTTTTTGAGGCAGGGTCGCACTATGTAGCTCAGGCCGGCCTTGTGCTTGCATTGTAGCCCAAGCTGGCCTCGAACTCACAATGCTCTGCCTACCTAAGCCTCCCGATTGCTGGGATTAAAGGCGTGCACCACCACACCCGGATGAGCTGACATTCTTGGGTCAAAAGGGAACAGTGACACCTGAGGGAAAGATGGTTTTGCAGCAGGCCCCTGAGCCAGGTCCCTTGATGTTTAACGAGAAGGCAGTTGTTCCAACCACCTTTGCATCTGGTCACTCGCTGGTCACTTAGGAAAGCTGAGATAATGCCCATGTCCTCTAATCTAGAGCCTTGGAATTTCTCACTGCAGGTGCTGCCACATACATTCGTAAGTCGAGTTTGTCTCCTCCCTGTCTTAGGTTGCTTACAGTGAGAGTGGAGCTCCAGGTTTATTACAAGACTCGCCCTCAGCTTAGGAAGCTAGCACAAGGACAGTAAAAACACACCTATAGCTGCAGGCAAAGCAAAGGTTTTACAGTTAATTCAACAACTTTCTGTCTTCTAGTCCCTAAACATATTTATTATAATTATTTTAAAATTCAAAATGGTGTTTTTAGGCACAGTTTTTGTTATTATAACACATTTTAAATAATGTTATGCTGATGGCAACATATTTTGTAACTGTAATTTTTTTTTTTTACTTACGGACATCACTGTAAAGGAAGTATGTCACAGTGCCCTTTCTCTTTGTTTTCTTAGGAGAGGATCTGATTTTAATATTATTAAAACATTTTAATAGCATATTATATAATTTAAATGTTGAAAATGTCTACATTGTAAAGCCAGCTAATACATTTTATGGGCTTTTTGTTTTTCAGCATTGTAAATTATGAACATTTTAAGCATACAGTAAAAGACAGAAGTAAAAGAGACACACGATACTGGTGATCTACATTTAAATCACATACTTGTTTGTCTAGGGACCTTTCTTCTTTTTTTCTTTCTTTTTTTTTTTTTTTGTAACAGGGATCAAACTCACAACCTTGTGCCTGCCAGGCAGGTGCTTATGCCACTGATCTAAATCCTCGGCCCTATTTTTTGAGACAGGGTCTCACTATGCATTTCAGGCTGGCCTTGAACTCACTTTGTAGCCTAGGCTGGCCTCAAACTCACAAGGATCCTCCTGTCTCAGCCTTCGAACTACTGGGATTACAGGAATGCACCACCACGCCCAGCTAGGGGCATTTTTCTGTATTTCAAGCACAAAATAGAGCTGTGCTTTTCAGTTCTTCAGTCCCTGGTTCTTCATCCCATCTCTTTCCTTCCTGAATTATTCTTGATCTCCCTGTTATTTGGAACTTTTACCACATAGCTATTCTGTGACAGTACTACAGTACTCTGTTTGCTTTTAGAATTTGCATGCATTATTAATGTGAATATAATTTTTGTATTTTAAATTATGACTTCACTGTTTAGTGAGTAGCATTTAAAAACCATGCTGTCAAGTATATTGTCGAATAATTTTGTCTTTGTCTTTTCATGTATGTTTTTAAATGAATGTTCAAGTGATCTTATAGTTTGTGTCTTCTCTTGGAGAGTTTTTGTATAAACTTGAAGGACAATTTAAAAATTGTCTGGAATAATTTTATATATATATAAGTAAACCTATATATATATATATATACACACACACATATATATGTATTTTTTTTTCTTTTTGTTCCTGGGGATTGAACTCACAACCTTGTGCTTGCCAGGCAGGTGCTGTGCCACTGAGCTATATCCCAGGCCCTCAAATAATATATTTTGTTTAGAATATGTAGATAATGAATATCAGTCTAATCCTTTCATTTTAGTTTTTTCTTGTGCTTTGAGTTTGGCCAACTTGGAGTCTGCTACTGTCTTAGTTACTTTTCTCTCATTGCTGAGACAGAATACCTGATGCCCAAGATTAGGGAAGGAAAGGTTTATTTCTCACAGTTTCTTGGGAGTTTCAGGCAATACTTAGTTGGCTCCAAGGCAGCGTGGTGTGGTGGGGCCACCATTCATGGCGGCCGCCAAACAGCAAGGTGAACTGGCAAGAGAGGGCAGAAGAGCAAGAGAGGGAGGACATGCATTCCTCCCGCCTTACTCTGTATGTCGGCTCCACCCCTGGGTGGGTACAGCACTCACATCACCAATCCCAGCAATAGACACCAAACCAATCACCAGTGCTAGACTCAGCCCCGCCCAAATTAGGAGTCCTTGGGGGGGGACACAGGATCAAACCAATACAGCTACCTTTGATGTCTTTTTCTGGCAGCTTGAGACTATTATGTCTGTTGTTTTTGTACTCATAGCAACCCAGCTATCATGACATCTTGGGTTACACTTTTTTCCTCAGAAGTTTGTATGTATTGCTGTTTTATGTTCAGTCATTTGATGTTGTTCTGGGAAAGTCTGAGGCCGGCCTGACATTTTCGTCTCATCTTGTTTTGTTCCTTCGACTGAGATGCCTATTCTTGAAGTGCAGGTATTTCATAGTGGTGATTGTTCATGATCCAGTTTTACTGGAGCACATTTTAATACAGTATAAGTGGCCAAACTCACCAGTTTCCCCTTTGAGAGAAATTAGCCACTCGAATAACATTTATTCATAATGGGTTCTATTTGTTATAGAAAACAGTATTGTCTGTTACGTGGATTAACATTGTGTTTTCTCCATGCGTACTGTTTTTCTCCAATTCGGTGCTGCCACACACTGCCCTCTTGCAGATACTGCATGGACCCAGGTGGCTGTGCCCATCCAGACTGTATATGCTCAGCTAAAGCATGCTACACTGTGGAAGAGTCTGAATTTCCAAGTTACTGACTCCAAACACATTTGAAAGACTTGGCACAACTTCTTTTCTTTCTGAAAGCAGAACAAGCCTTTGGTACACTATCCTCAAACCCAATGTGTGGCCAAAGTGGACTGTCTTCAGAGGCTAGGGAAAGGGGTTGGGAGTTTGGCCTGGGTACCTTACATATGCAGTGTGGAGCTATCATGGGAAAAGGAAGGTGATGGCCCGGGGCCAGGACTTGAAGGCCAGGAATTGTTCCATATGCTGTGTGGAATGCCAGATTGTCCATAAATTCCATATTCACAACTTGCTTTCTAGGTATTTTTCATTAAAGTTTATTTTCAAGATAGGAGGAGAAAATGTAAGCACTTTATTATCTTGAGATGACCTTTATTTAGTATTTAGATGTATGGTATTTTACTCTTACTCTCAACCCTGAAAATATTAAAAGCCTGTCTGCAACCTTTGATTTCCCTTCCTGTGGGCACCGAGCTGTCCTTCATGTTAGTAATTCAGTTTAGATTATGTCTATTCTCTATTTTGCTGGTTGCATTTTATTTATTAGTTTGGAAATAGTAGTCTTTTAGAATTCAGTCACTTTCTTTGGCTCTCAATTCCTTTCCTGGTTCACTGTTGTTTTGTTTAAGTATTGCTATAGCACAAGCCATTCAGAAAACTTTCTTCTCTTTACTTCCAGACTGAGATCTTTGCTTCTCCTTCCCACTGTGCGTCCTTTCATTTCTTTTCTCCCTGTCACTTGCCACAGTAGTGTCCTATAGAATCATCTTGCCAATTATTTTCCTGTTGTTTATTTGAAACTTGAACAGCCCTGCTAAGAACTTACTGAAGTACTGTGAGTGACTTTTCTTAGCGTGTTCCTATCATATCTAAGACTGAGTGATCTTGCCAGGTGAACCCAGCATGAATGCCAGCTTACTTTATGGTTAGCCACAGTCTTATTTATAGCTTGTGGGCCTGAGGAAGAGAGGGCAGGAGGCATAGAGGAGGTAAATGATGCCTTCCAGGGTTCGTCATGGGCCCTAGGGAAACCTTGTTCTATACTGTATTTTCCTGCTTTCCAGTGCAGCCCCATTGTTCCTGCTTGTTATCGCTTATCATTTGTTTCACGATCCTTTATGTAGTCCAGCCCATACACAATGCATACTTCTCATTTGACTTTATTAGTGAAAACATGAGGGCTTTTGTTACCCCACTTGTTACCATTTTGAGGCATAAAGGTGAATTTTAGCATCTATGCTGAGCCAACATAAAATCCTCTCAGTTTTTAGCTGATAATATTTCAAATGTAAGACATCAGGTTGCGTGTCATTGGTTTGTAGGTTTCTAAAAGCAAATCATTATGCTATTCATCATTTTATTTGTTATTCAGGAATGATACTCATTATCTGTTTCCTAAAATTTTCACAACGACCTCACTTTTTACAAGTAAAAGGAATGTGAGAGGCTGCTGAATGATTGAAAGTATTGAACAGGGCACAAAAAATTAAAACTAATTTCATTTTCATGTTCCTTCAGTGCATGCCCCCTTATCATGATTATTTGATTTTATACTTTCTTAAGTAAGTAGTTTTCCTCTTTAGCTAACTCACACCAAAATACTTAGGGTGAATGATCTTAGAAAGAAGAGCATTAACTGGAAAACTCATACATTGTTACTTTTCAGTATTCATATTCATTCTTCTTCTGTCTCGGAAGTTCTTACCTGGTGTATACATTCCTCTCACTGTGTGGTACATCCAACATCTGTGGTTTTGGGACCTAGATTATTGCTCTGTTGTTTTTAACAGTTGAATCTGACCTGTCTCTCAGCACACCAGCATTATTTGCTGAGCAATTCTTTAAAACAACTTGTAGGAGAATTTCCTCAGTAATAGGCTTTAGTGTCTTAGCATGTCACCACCTATTTTGAGGTAAACTGAAAGGCAACTTTTGTTTACTAATAATAAATATTGATATTACAGAACATATCAGGATTCTTTAGAGTAATTGATTCAATATAAAATATATGTATGATTCTGTAGGGATTTATGAGGTAGGTTTACAGGATTAGAATCTGAAGAGCCCCAGTGGCCTTCTGCCTAAGCAGGGATGGAAGAATCCAACACAGCCATCTGTGCGCCAGAGAACCAGAAGATCTGGTAGCAGTCTGAGGTCGAAGGTCTGGAAGCTCCCTGCAGAGTCACTGATTCAATTCTGTGTCAGAAAGCTGAAGAGTCTGAGTTGGAAGGCTCAGGAGTCTGCCTCCTCGAAGCCTAAAGGAACTGGAGACCAGTGTGCAAAGGCAGTGGTGAAGACCATAGCTCCTCTGGCAAAAAGGAGATTTTTCTTATCCTTTCCCTTCTTATTCCATCCAGACTACAAGTCTGTTGGTTGGTGCCACCCACATCTGAGACGGGTCTTCCCCCTCAGTCATGGCCTGAGTGTCAGCCATCCACATGTACCCAGAATTTACTAATCTGTTAGGTGATCCTTACACAAATTGACCTATTACAATTAAGGATCACATAGAATTAATTTGCTATTTAAATTTAAAAGTAATTAAGTTAATTTTTTATTTTGTTAATATTAATTGTAATTAATTTAAAATTAATTATATTCAGTGAGAGGAATCCCAGGAGGGTCCACTGTACCTTCTGCTTTATCCCCACATTACACATCAGCTTCTCAGGGGCACAAATTGCCTGGCTTCCCAGGCCTCTCTTTGAAACATGGTTGGAAGCCTTTGTGACCAGCAGCACTTGCATTCAGCACTCCGGAAATGCCAGCACTATGTGGGTGACGCCAAGGTCTGCCGCCAAGTGAACCAGTTGTATGGCCTTCTTGTACCACAAGCCTCTGAGTGCCTGGATGGATGAACTTTCAGAAACTCTCCCCTGGGTAGAAGGAGCTGGGTGCCCTGAAGTGCTCTTGTTAAAGGAAAGTCTTCAATGGAGTTTACCTGTTTCCACCCTGAGTCAGGGATGGGTAAGTTCTGGCCATTTCCTGGAATGCCCTCATAATATCTTCTTTCTTGTCCTGTTGCAAAGTAATAATCACCAGATCAATTTGTTCAGCAGCTTTAAATTCAGTATCACCTAAGTCTTCCAATATGGGAAGAACATACACAGAGTCTGTGCCAGAATAAAACATGCATACCCTCTACTCCAGTTTCCATAGACTCCTCCTTCCCATCTGAGTAACCACGGACCTGATCTGTGCTGTGCCCGGTCCTGCCAGCACTTGGATCTCCTGAGCTCTGACAAGAATCAAACTGTTCCCAGCCCCCGGCTTCTCCAGGCTGCATCTCTGAACACTTCCACGCTTCTCCTCCCACAAACCAGTCTCAGAGGCCTCTAAACCACGCGGGCAGATGCAGGTGCAGTAAAGTTCACATTTCTCTTGGTACTGGTTTTGTATATTTGCTTCACATTACTGGGAAAAAAACACCTAATACCTGCAACTTCAAGGAGACGTTTACTTTGGCTCACAGTTATTAGAGGATTCAATACAGAGTTGGTTGGCTCAGAGTCAGGAATGGCACAGCAGAAGGCGTGGTTTCCAAAGCAGCTCACCCCACCGTGGCCAGGAAGCCTGAGAGAAGGGAGACACCAGGAAAGGAGATCTGTCCTCCAAAGGCACTGGCCGGGCGAGCTGCCTCTTCCAGCCGGGCCCACTGCCTAGCAGCATGTTCAGCTAGGAGCTCATCGGTAAGTTCTTCCACTGATAGCGCCCGTGATCCAGTCCCTTCCAAAACCCCACCTCTGAGCATACAAGGCTTTTGAGGAACAGTCTAGAAGTGAACCATAACAAGCTGGAGGGTTTGTACCTTCTTTGAAGACACTGGTCATTTTGAAATCCGCATTTTGAGTTCTTTGCCCAGCATCACATCATTTTAGTATGTTTCAATCCAGTTATTAAAGAGATGAATCTTTGGAAGAGGTGTGTGTTTCTAGGTTGTAGTCTGTCCATCTGTTGGGTTGGATATCTCTTCTGCTTTTCTTAGTGTGCAGTCTTCTCTTGCAGTTTCAATCCCCAGTGTAATTCACAGGAGAAAGCAAATCGTGGTGACAGTGACCAGGCAGGGACCAACTGGGTATAAAAATACAGTAAAAACCAAATAAAAAAAACAATACACCATCAACAATAGGAAAAGGCAGAAAAATAATACAGAATAAATACCAAGATAAAAACTTAAGGTAATAGAACACAAGTAAAAAAAGGAAAAACTTTCTTTATTTTTATTTACCTATGTTTATCCTTTCATACAATTTTTCTCCTCTTGGTCTTTTCTCCTTTTTCTGTTTTCCTCTTAATTTTGCTCCTGTGTGCCCATCAAACAGACTGTCACTGTAAGTAGGCTCCTGTTTCTCACCTGAGTGGCCAGTTAATGATATCTAGTCAGTGGCAGTGCTATGCTCACTTCCAAACTAGTTTTACTTTTTTGTTGTTGTTGTTTTGTTTTGTTTTTGTACCAGGGATCAACTCACAACCTTGTGCCTGCCAGGCTGACATTTAGGCCACTGAACTAAATCCCTGGCCCTATTTTTTGAGACAGGGTCTCACTATGCAGCTGAGGCTGGCCTTGAACTCACCTTGTAGCCCAAACTGGTCTCGAACTCACAAGGATCCTTCTGCCTCAGCCTCCCGAGTGCTGGGATTAAAGGCGTGCGCCACCACGCCCGGCTTATTATTTTGGATATTTTCATGTTTACTGGGAGTCAGGAGGGGCCGGGCAGGCCCCCGGACTGTGCCCCGGGCCGGTGGCAGACAGCCCGGAGGCGCGCGGACTCGGGGATAGTCCCACCACGGCGGACACCCGGGGAGCCTCGCGTGGCTCTTTGGCCTAGTGTCCCGAGTGAAGTGCACGCGCGAGCGCCAGCAGCTCCTGTGCCTGCGGGCCCGGGGCTCCACGCCCGGCCCGCTGGTCAGTGGCTGGCGCCGCTCGGGGACGGTCTCTGCGGCCGCCTCCCACCCGCGGCCACAGCACGGCGCCCCCAGAAACTTGGGAACCTTGCAGGTTTCCTGGGCGCGGAGCAGACCCTCTGCGGCGCTCCCGGTTAGGGCCTCCGCGCGGACCCCTCTCCTCCTGCGGCTGGGCCGCCCCGACCGCGCTCGCCGCCCCCGGGACGCGGACCTTGCGCCAGGGCGCTGGATTCCCCGGAGACGGCGGGGGCGCTGCGCACGGCCTCCTGCCCTTTCGCGCGCTTTTTAGCGCTCTCGTCCCTTCCTCTGTGATTCCCGGAGCGCACGCCTCTTTCGCCCGCAGGAGAGGGCACGTCCTGGGGCGACCTGGCCCTTCTCAGGTTCAGGAAGGCCCGTTCTCTCCGCCTGCAGCCGCCCCGGAAGCCTGTGCATCTTTTCTCCCTTCTTCACTGCGCTGTTGGTAGTCCCACCCCTTTTAGATTTGCCAATTGTACTTTTGTGATACGTTTGAAAATGACTTAGTGCTTTATAGAAATTTCTCGAAGGGATATTATGTAAATGTTTGGCATTAGCCTTCTGACAAAATATCCTCTTTGAAATATGAAAAATTACTCAGAATATTTAAACGTAACCTCTAATTCTTGCTTTCCACATTAAAGGAATGTTATAAAATCTATTTGCTCTATCTTCCACGTACTTAATTTTGAATTTATAAAACATTTTGTTGGCTGGGTGCAGTGGTACATGGCTTATTCCAAAGTCCTTAGGCGGCTGAAGCAGGAGTATCTGGAGTTCAGGGTCATCCTGGACAGCACTGTGAGACAAACAAAACAAAAGCAAAAACAGTTTGAACAAACTGTCAACATGCCATGTTCTTAAAAATTCCTATCTCGATGTTACTATCTTAAAAGCCACAAATCTTCCTTTTTTAAAATTAGACTTCGGAAAAAGAGAAAGTCTTGTTCTGAGAGAATAAAGTGTTCTTATATTATATATTAATAATATATAATATAATAATATAACCAGTATACTAATTAATTTTTTTTAAAGCAGTAACTGAATTTTAGATTCAACAGAACTATATACAATTTTGGCCACTAGAGGGCTTCATTATTTTTTTACCAATGAATATATAATTACGAAAATAAATGATATTTACATGATTACTATAAGTTTAAGTGTAAAACTACGAAGTTTTAAGTAGAATTATTTTATATAAAATACTAATTTTAATAAGATTATAGGCCAAGTGTGTAATATATTTCATGTATTGTGCATGAAGTCAGTGTTTTTTTGTTTTTTGGTTTTTTTGGTACTGGAGATTGAACTCACAACCTCGCGCCTGGCGCTTAAGCGACTGAGCTAAATCCAGGACTCCTGTTTCATATTTTAATGTGTGACTAAGCATATAATACAGATTCACAAATGGGATAAGTTTCAAGTTAATAGTCTTATACTTTTGATATACTATAATTGATAATTTTCATGTTTCATTTATTATTTTAACATTTTTAAATGGTTAGAAAAAGTATTCCACATTTTTTCTTCCAGTACCAAACAGAGATCATGTATATTCATGTATACTTGTTCTGTGTCTCCTCACGAGTTTTGTTAAAACTAAAGAGCAGCCTTGCTCTGGTGTAAATACTGTACTCTGTGCTGATGAAAGGGTGTATGTTCAAGTCTTTCAGGGATTTGTCACCAGACTAAAATCTGTGGAATGTGAATTTTCAAAGTCTCCTATCAGAGTTAAATCCCTGTTAACTGTGTGATGAAGATGCTGTTTGTTTTGTAAATTATATGTAATTTATTTTTATGAACTAACTCTGAAACACCATGAGAGTGAAGACAGATGCTTAGAAGCCTATTCTAAAGAATTCCAAATTTTAAATTCCCTTTTTCCTCTTTTGTCTCATATGTTCAGACTCACTAAGTCAAACACTAAGGTGTATTTTAAAATATAATTCCTCTTTTACTGCTTTAAGAATGCCAGAACCCAGGCACAGAGGACTACCGTGAAGCTTGCGGAGCTTTATTAAACCTGGAATAATGTCCATGTGCATTTCTCCTAGACACACTTGTGCCATCATTGAGTAAAATAGGTATTTTCTGGTTGAGAAAGATATCCTGATGTTGGACTTCAGAGATTTTGAAAGGTTCTTACTAACGCAAAAGTAATATAATATGACCTTCCTATTTGCACCATTTTCCATAATTTTCCTTAGGTTTGCTTTTAACAAGCACAATCTTTTTTAATGACTTGCTTTATGACCTTGTCTTCCTTCTTCCTCAGGGCTTTACAAAATCTTGAATGCTCATATCAGGTTTCTGTTTAAACCTTTTGTGCCTGCTTATGACTTCCAGATTGAAGTCAAACTCATTAGAAAAATAATGAAAACCCCTAGGAACTTCTGCATCTTTCCACCTGCATTTCTTTACCTATCTGTCTTTATAGTTTCTTTCTTTTCCTAGCTTACACCTTTATTAACTAAATGTACCCAGATGTACCCAAATGTTTGATTTTTCAAACTTCATTTTTAAAAAATTTTTTATTCCAGTTTTTTTCTCCATGACTCTTGAGAAGTATCACAGACCTTTTTTCTTTCCTTACTTTCAAAATGAATACAGTAGAAAACTAATGTCAGACAAAAGATGTAGCTTTATCATTGCACAACTCATGAGACTACAAATTATAATTACATTCCATTGTCCCGTCTTCACGTCAAGAGGTGTGACCAACATTTCTAGAAATATTAATTTGAATTTTTGATAA
Organism: Dasyprocta punctata; assembly: GCA_004363535.1. Taxonomy (NCBI): domain Eukaryota; kingdom Metazoa; phylum Chordata; class Mammalia; order Rodentia; family Dasyproctidae; genus Dasyprocta; species Dasyprocta punctata. The sequence continues at coordinate 3,710 of RJWM01017257.1, read as the reverse complement.
ATAGTATTATCCCTGTTTATTATTTGCTTGAGATATCAAAAAGAGGATAAATAAAATTTTATCTTTTTGACAAGTAATTTCATGTTCTACAAAGAGTCTAAAATAAATCAATCATGTAATAATGTATTAAAATTCTTTATACTATGTAATAAACATAGGCCAATAAGATGTAGAAAGTGAAAATGCAAAAATATGATTTTATTTTATTTTATTTTAAACAAAAGAAAAGTAAGAAATTAAAACAATTTCACAACAAGCCAATAGAGTAACAATAATCAGCACATTGCATATTGTTGTATTCACAGCAGTTGTTTAGGGTATAAAATATAGACATGAAACATTGTCCAGAAAATTATTAGCACAAAACTTTCGCCTCAATGAATCAAGAGAAACCAGCTATGTAACTGTCTTTTTTTGTTACGATTGCTCTATTATTTTCAAATAAATATTTCTCATTAAAAATGAAATCTGAAGATGATCCTGTGAAAACTACTTTTCATTCAAAATTCAAAAATATGATTTTGATGTAACTATAAATATTTCTTGAGATCCTAAAGGTTTATTTAATATATCATTTCAGCAACTTTCATCTAAAAGACAGAGCTGTTTCTGGAAATGCACATCTTGAAAATATGAATGTGTATATATGTGTGTGTGTTTGTAAATGAAAGACACTAAATATGTTATAGAGTTTATTTACAGTCCAGATTAATTACTTCAAAAGTTTGTAGACATATGCAGAAATGTAAACAATGGGTACCTCATGTAAAAATGTTTTATTGCCATTCATTCATTCATCTGTGCTTTTCATTTATTCCATCAGTATTCACTGCTGTTCCAGATGTAAAAGCACAGGAACATCTGCCCTCTGGGGTGTTACAGTCTTGTCAAGGAGACAAACTTTAGGGAACGAATAATGAATCACATATGATGCATGGTAGGCAGCGTACCCTGGAGCTCAAGGCTGTGTCACTGGGCTGAGGGAGATCAGGAAGATTGCTATGAAGAAGGGGGATGCAGAGGCTGGTTCTTGAAAGACAGAAGAACGTGTGTGCCTGCGTGTGTGTGTGTGTGTGTGTGTGTGTGTGTGTGTGTGTGCTGTAGTAGAAAACAGCAAGGCATGCTGCGGCCTGGAGGATGGACTTATACAGGTACACACAGGCAGGAGCTGAGCACTGCCCAGCACTGGAAGAGACGAAAAAACAGAGTGAGATGAGTGGCACAGGAGTTCTTGATGTGGACAGCAAAACTTGAGTTCTTCATGTGTTTCAGTCTTGGGTAATTGGTTTTTATCTTACAAGCACTGGGAAGCCATTTCAAGATTTTAAATAATATATTTGATGTATGTTTGAGAGAGATACATACTTACAGAGTGTTATCTCCAGTTGCAGTGAATACAGTCAGTGATTCCACTGACTGGGAGTTTTGCTCTTGTTACCTTACTAGTGACACTTGCAAATATGTTCTATTGAGCTGTGTTAACATTAGGAAGATAGCAGACAACCTGAGGCTTCTATTTGTTATCATTTACATTTTTACAAATGCAAAAACACATCAAGGTTGAGAGCTGTAAAAATTTACAGTTCCATTAGTTTGAGTTCCAGCTTCCTCCTGAAAGTGATTAATATAATGGAATCATTTTGAAATGTTTTCAAAAAATACAAGTAGGTGGGTCTTTTACATCTGTTATGCTGTTGAAACCATTATGATGAAGGATGTTTCTTTCTCCACACTTTACAGGAAGCCTCAGTAAAAGCTTGCTGTTAAAATAACAAGAAATCTTATGAAAACAGTAATTAAAGTTGGTGGTGACATTTCTGCCATTATGTGTAATGTTTGCTCTAGGGGAAAGACAAATTATGAATACCTCAATTTACTAAAAGTGAGAAACAAATAAATGTGTTACCTAAAGCGATGGTAACTTTAGTACACTTTAGCTATGGAACTAAGCCATCTTTTGATGTTACTTTCTCCTTGAGTACTTTCTTTGTTGCATCATACTAAACAATAGCACCTGGGCATCTGGCAGTTAGAAATTTGGATAGCTTAGGGTGCTTTTCTTTTCTTTTCTTTTTTTTTTTTTTTTTTTTTTTGCGGCACCGGGGATTGAACTCACAGCCTTGCGCCTGCCAGGGCAGGCGCTTAAGCCACTGAGCCAAACTCCCGGCCCTGGTTTTTTGAGGCAGGGTCACACTATGTAGCTCAGGTCAGCCTTGCGCCGCGTTGTAGCCCAAGCCGGCCTCGAACTCACAACGCTCCGCCTACCTCAGCCTCCCGAGTGCTGGGATTAAAGGCGTGCGCCACCACGCCCGGCTCTACTTTTCTTTTTTTAGAAGCAATTCCAAAATTCTTATAATTGTGTGAGCCAATGAAATAAATGGAACTAGATGCTTTTGGGTTTATACTCCAGGTTAAAGAAAAAATTAAACATCTTGGGCAAATTTTAGAATTAACAGTTGAGAGCCAGGGAAGCAGCTGAGAGGCATAGCGCCTGCCTGGCAAGCGCAAGGTCCTGAGTTTGATTCTCGGTACCAAAAATAACAATAAAAAATAAAAATCAAAAAAGGAATGCAACGAGACAACTGATCTGCCCTCTGAGGGACTGGGCGACCTGCGCGCGGACCCTGGAGGAGAATGAGAATGGGCCCTTCCGGGACCCACCCCGCTGGGCCCCAGTGGCAACAGCACGCAGGTTTGGAATCAAGGACAACACCCACCCCCACCCACAAGCATCCTGCTGGTTCGGAGGTCTGGCTAAATTGATAGCAACTAAGGAACATTAAGCAACTAAATGCTAGTATTGTTTCATAGATTTTGCAGGCCTCTGGTCAGCAACCTGAGAATCTCATGGGAAGAGGACCATAGGCAATGTAGCAAATATGGGGGGTCTTGTCTCACTGTTTTGCTTTACTCTGATCATTTTTTTCTTTATTTTATATTCTGTTTTTATTGGTTTTATTCTGTTTTGTTTTTGGTTCAATTCTACTATACCTGTTGGAATGGTCAGCTATTCTGAAGATAACAAGATTATATTCACATTATTTTTCTTCGAAGTTCTGTACCAGTTCTAATGCTTTGTTTTGATTGACTTTGTTCTGTTATGTTCTGTTGGATTTTACTATCTTTAAAAAAAAAGGAATGCAGCTCTCTTCCTGCGTGCCAGTATTAGTGACTGCAGTTGGTCATTTCTCCCCATCACTAAAATGTGAAAACTTTCAAGTGTTACATGCACTGAGGATAATCCATTATTGTTTTTTCTCAGATCCTCTATTTTTCTTACTTTAGCTTGAAATAGTCATTTATTAAGATTATAATACATCTCTTGCTCTTAAATTATTTTATTAATTTTCCTACTTCTGGGTAAGTTATGTTTCTCAGATACAATGTGTTCTCTTGTTTCTATTGGGTTCCATGTACCATGTAACAATATGTCCTTAATTGACTTTTAAAGTAAGGATGCAAAGGAGGTAAACTATCTTTGTTAATATCCAAAAATTATTTAATTTGCTCTTGCAATACATAGTTACAGATATGCAATTCAAATAATTTTGCTCTGAAACTTTTGAGGTTCCTGATAAATTTCTAATCATTATACATTCTTCCTGAGGAAATTGTGAGGATAAGTTTATTTTCATCTTTTTCTATGTGTCTGGCATTTGTTTGGTAAGTGGTTGACTCTGCTTTCATTTTTATTCTAACAGGCACAAAGC
>RJWM01017256.1:0-43697 GCA_004363535.1 Dasyprocta punctata | reverse complement strand
TTGGTGGGCGGGCCGGGCGGGGACACCAGCGGGGCTTTGCCTGGGGATGAAGGGGGCAGAGGTGGAGGCAGGGGCGGGGGCGGCGGGGGCGGGGCAGGCACGCTGGGTCGCGGAGGGACTGTGCGCGGGGCTCCTGGCCCCTCTGAGGTGGTGCCCAGCCGGGGAGACGCAGGCGGGTTCAGCGCGCCACCCAGCGTTTTGGTGGGCAGCCTGGGAGAAGGCGCGCGGGAGCCAGGGCCCTGCCCTGCCTTGCCACCTGGAAGTGCAAGGAATTCTGGGTTAGTGTACCAGTAGAGAAAGGAGAACGCCAAGGTGCCTGGGACACCCTGGGGCACGAGGTCCAGAAGCTGCAGGGTAGAGCCTTTTGCTGTTGTCCACAGAGAGGCCTCAGGTGCAGCAGCCGTCACACAGCAGGCCCAGCCCCCAGCCCTTCCCAGCACCAAGGAGCTGGTGTCTTCCAAGACAAGCCCAGGCCAGGGCTCCAGCCTTCCTATAGGATGCCGCCCCGCTTCTCATCTGCCAGCAGTCTTCCGGTCCCCTAGTGCAGAGCACAGGACTACTTTGACCTCTGCACCCTTCCTCATCTCGGGGCCACCCTCAAGGGCATTTACTCCTACCCATTGGGTCCATAGGCCCAAAAGCTCTCCTTAGGGTTCTCAAGTTACCAACCCAAAGTCCTGGCTAGGGAGGTTTTCCTTCCAGCGTTTTGTGAGCAAGGACTTTCTTACTTTCTGTATTGACAGCAGAACATTCATGATTCCTTGACTATATAAGCAAGAGACACTTGCCCTTGGCAATCCAAGGCCAGTGAACTTGACCCTCCTAGTTTCATGGGCTTGGGAAGTTCAAAGGACCCTTTGCCAAAGACTTTTGCCAGCTTCCTAGGACTCCTGGATTTCTCATCCTATATAGTAGATTGTTCTGTACATCAGCCTGCACTTGAAAATCAATTCCTGTTCTGAATTTAGCAACAAGAAATTGTTCATGGTGAGTGTTTGTGTTTGGTGGGTTGCGTGGAAGATGAATGTGCCAGGAGGTCCTTGGTATTCTGCCCAGCCCTGTACCACATTGGTAGCTCTCATCTTTCTTTCTCATTGCCTCTTTGTAGAGGAAAAATTCCTGTCCTTGTTTACTGCATAGAAGTTCTGAAATTGCTCCTGAAATACATCTTGGAGTGTTCTGTCATTGTCCTGTCAAATATAGCCCCTTCCCTAAAAGAAATTCCATTTACGTCTATGTCAGTGCAAGAGGATGTTTCATACTTTTCATGACAGCATGTAGAAAACACTTGGAAAAATGGTTGCTGCTCTCACCTAAAATTTCATGGGTACTGCTGCAAAGAAAACATAGCTTTTATTTCAGATTATGAACCCCAGCATCTGCTGGGGGCTCTAAGGTTTTCAGGGCATACAAGTGTCCAGTGTTTATGCAACCAGGTGTTAAATCATACACTAAAGGACTGGATGTGAAAAGTCAGGCCAACAAGGCAGAGGACCAGTGACTTTGGGCTTCTGATGCTAGGTGGGCAGGACCACAGTACTGTCTGATTTCCCAGAATGGTGACCTTCTGGCTATGATGTGAGCATCACCCAGACAATACTTGTATGGAATGGCTGTTCTTCAGGCAAACCAGTAATGCTATCATTACTCTGTCGAGGATTTTCTTTGAGGTGGTTCTGGAAGATGTAATGTCTTTGCAGTGGTCCCTCTACCTTTGTTTATTTGATGCCAGAGGCCAAAGGCAGGCATTGCCACAAGAGCTAGCACCATAAATGGGAACCGAAGGTCTCAGTATGGCCTTCCCGGGGTTAGAATCTACAAGCACAAGGTAAGCTTGGAGAGGGTCAGCTGTCCCAGGGGAAAGTATCGGACTGGCAATGCTGGCCCAAGAAAAGGCTATCATTATTGTTAGCTGCAAATAAAGTGTGGGGTTTTGCTCTGAGAGTGACTCCTTCAGCATTGCAGGCTGGAGTTGGAAAAAAAAATTCATTGTAGTGTCTGCTATGGTTGGGGAAGGGGTTTGTTGTTTAAGACTGAGCTACTGCCATTTGGGGAAGGGGTTTGTTGTTTAAGACCGAGCTACTCCAGGAATCAAAAGTCACAAAATGTCACAGTCTCTGGGGTCACCCTGCCACAGTGAAATCGACCTTTGCCCTGACTGGTGGGGGACAGTCAAGGAGAGAAGGCAGGCCTACTTCAAGCACGGAGCTTAGTGGTCTGTTTGCTTTTCCCATCTGCCAGTGTGGTCAAGAAGATACCTTCGCTTGTAGAATTGCCACATCCTGGGATATATGGACAGAGGGACCGCTGGAGGAGGGTGCACCTTGTGAGTCCATAAACCATAAAGCTAGTCAGAGATAACCGTGACTTGGGGCCTACAGAAGGGTGCCAACACTAAAAACTGCTGGAGTGAATACTGCCCCAAGGCAGACACCACACCACTTACTGACCCTGCCCAGGGACCCTGCCCAGGGGGAAAGGTGGAGGAGGACTCAGCATTCACACGCACCAATAGTGGGCATGCAAACCCAATATGCCCTAGCTGTGATTCACTATCCTCTACCCATATCTGGTGGATCCCAATAGCACAGGCCTGGAGATAGACCACTCCCCTAAACAAGTGGAGGAATTTTTTGAGCTCATTTCTCTGTTTATTTTTTGTTTTTGTTCTTATCTTTTGCTCTTTTATTGATTTCTATTTTTCTTGTTTATTTCTTTTAACTTTACCTAATTCTATTGACTTTCTTTTATTCTTTGATTTTTTTCTTACTTTTCTTCTCATCTTCCTTTTCTTTCTTTTCAAATTTTACTTCTTCATTTTCCCTAACCTCATCCATTTAAAAAATTATTACTATTATGCTTTATTACTCTTTTGCCATTCAGTTGACTCTATGTTATTATTACTGAGTAGTTTTTTATTGTTAGTGGTGCTATAGTTATTGCTTTTAGTAGATATTTATTAAGTGTAAGTATTTGATTTGTCTTTGTGTCTAAATTATTACCACAGATCTCTTTTTCATTGTATGGTTGTAGCTATTACTGGTTCTTATGGTATGTTAATATCCTGTAATAATCCTATTATCATTGCTGATTTCTATTGTTAATGGTGGCATAATTGTTGCTTTTAATTGATTTTCAGTGTATGCCAATATCTGGTTTGTTTTTGTGTTGTCTTCTCCTCTCTGAGTGGTGCTGAGGGTCAAGCCTCCAGAAAAAGGTTGGGCACTAAGAAGAATTTAAAATGTTATATTCAATAGGATGAAGATGAGTATAAATACCAAAATATAACTAAATCCAAGGACACATCACAGGGAGCAGAATCTAACTAAAGACAACTCCACAGTAGTGACAGAGCTTCTCCACCCTAACTGATCTTCAACCAACAGTGCAAAAACAATAGACACATGAGAAAGAAAAACGACAGGATGCCTCCAAACTGCTGTAGCTCCCCAAAAGCTTATCTCATGGACACTGAAATAGAGGAAGCTGCAGGCAAAGAAACAGACCAAATGGTCAAAATGTTTGAAGAGTTAAAAGAAGAAACATATAAACAAATGTATAAGATGTTTACTGTGCTCAAAGAGGATTTAAATGAGCAGATAAAGGATTTTACCAATAAAGTGTTTGACAAGCTTAAAGAAGAAACAAACAATAAACTGAGTTAAATAAGAAAATACAAGACATGAAGGACCACTTGGTAAAGAATTAGAAAATATGAAAAGAAAGCATGCAGTAACACATGTTATGAAAAATTCAATGGGAAGCCTGGGTAGAGAACTTGACCAACGTGAGGACAAAGTATCAGAAAACGAGATGAACATAATAGATCATCAACTCATTGCTACCCTAAAAGTGACAAGAAGTTTTGCAAGCTGAATCCAACAGCTGCTATCAACAAAACAAAACAACCCCACTTCAGAATTATGGGAATAAAGGAAAAATTAGAGAATGATTCAAAAGGTTTAAAAAATGTATTCCTCACCTGTAACATCCCTTTGGCCTGCTGGTCGCAACACAGGAAAGCCACCAGCAAAGAGATCTCCCAGGGCCGGGGGTGTGCTTCCTCCTCGGGAGTTCACAGAGCCTCCACCTTCTTTGTTGGTTCCCTTGGAACCTTCAGAGAGAAGAGGTAAGTAGGTGAGGCTTGACAGCTGAGCCAAGCAACTCATTCTCACTCCAGGCCGTGGTCTAACATCGCCTTGGGCAGCCTCCCGTTGTCCTGTCTCCCTTACACTCAGCACCTCCCTGAGCACACTCTGCCTTCCCTTGCAGACCCATGTGCCTAGATTTACTTGCTGCCCTCTCCATTCCTACCAAAGAGCTGACCAGTTGTAGCAACCACTCCGAAAAGTGACCAAGAAGAAGGTAACAGAAGACTGCTACTTGGTGAATGCCAGCTGTGGAACTGGCAACACTTTGTAAATTAGAAAACCCAATCGTGGTAGTTGTAGAGATGGACCTTTTTTCAACTTGACATTGGAAGGACAACACAGAGAAAGCCCACATATTTAATTCAGTCAGCCACGTTAACATCTTGTCTATAGAGCCCTGACAGAACTGCAAGTAGGAAGTAAAGGCCTGTAACGATTTCTGCTTCAGAATTTTCCTTCCCAGTTCCCCAGCTTTCAGGCCCTCAGCCCCTCATGCTCCTCTGCACTGTTTCTTTTATGGCACAGAAAGCCTGGGGGCCTGGCATCAGTAACTTCAGCCTTCCAGGTGTGTGTGCTTACCAGCTGCAGAAACTGAGACGATGTTTGGCTTTGACAAGAACTCCTGGCTGAACTTGTCTACAAGCAGAAGCCAATATACTGAAGAAATTAGGGCACAGTGCCCACTGGTGGATGACAGTTGTCAGATTATTCTGAGAATAGTATTATTTTTACACATTACTTCCTCATTGGAGTGATTAGGAAATGGGTGTTCCAATAAACAGGGTTAATCTGTTAATTGAACCTGACCAATTAGAAAGTGAGTCTAACCAGAAACTAATGTTTTAAATTACAGTCAATGTTGAAAATATGTCTTTGTGTATTAACATATACGAGGTACAACTCTATTTTTAGGAGTATCTTTGAGAATTATCATGCACCCATTATAAAATATATGAAGATGCAATGATACCTTACATTACTAAATAATTCTACATATATTATTTCAATTGTCGACAACATTGACAAACAAGGGCAAGTATCGTTATCGCCCCCATTATGCAGATGAGCATATTGAGCCTCATGATTCTCTGATTGCCTGGTAGCAGCGGCAGACCTCAGCGCAGGTTGTGTGACCCATGCGCAGGACTACTTTTTCTCTGTTGTGCTCTAAAAGACAGAAGGTTGCAGGCATCCGATCGCTTGAGACAGAACTCTGAATTTTTATTTTCCTTGTGAAAAATGAAAAAGGAACTGCATTTTAAAATATCGAGACTCTCAGATGCTACAATTAAACTTGAAAACTATATTGACACAGAGTAAATGATCTTTAAATGTTACCCCATAACAGGTACAAAATGGGCCATATCCATACATGAGACTATATGAAAAAAAAAAAAAAAAAAAGCAATGACATGCTGATGGAGCTTCAAAATATAATGCTGAATGAGAAAATCCAGCTACAAGAGGCCACTTATGATTCCAGTCCTATGAAATATCTGGAAAAAAAAATCCTTAGAAATAGAAAGTAGATTAGTGATTGCCAGTGGGTAGGGGCTGAGAAGAATGGAGAGTGATTGCTAATGGGTATGCGGTTTCCTTTTGGGTAACAGAAATGTCTGGAACATAGTTGGTCGCAACATAGTGAATACACCAATGGGATATATTAAGATGGTAAAAATGATGAATTTTGTTATGCTTATTTTATCACAATAAAATGTTAATCCACTATGGATTTTTTAATATTTTATTTTTAAGCATTTAAAAAGTGATAGAAGATATGCACAGGTCTAAACCATCTACAAACCTGAAAAGGAAGTTCTGATTTTCTTGACCACTTGCTCTGTCCATTGAGCAGGTCAGAGGTGGCCTGCCTGTATCTTGGGTCACACCTGCAGCCCAGCCAGGGGTGTCTGAATGTGCTCCACATACCTACCCTTCCCTGGAATCACCGCAGGCCTGATAGAGCTGCTCACTTACTTTCGATTTGTGGGGCACTGCGGTCATTGATCTGCGTGACTTTCCGCAGGCGAGTTCCTTGCTGGATATCAGCCAACAGCGCACTCCGACCTTTTGGATCTGCCTTCCTCAAACTGGAAGTGTCTGTGCTGACCTGTGAGGGAGTAAGAGGGATTTGACTATCATCACATATAACATTTAAAGATAAGCAAAGGCCCAAGGTTGATCTCACACTTGTAGTTACCTACAGGTCTTGCTGGAGGCTGTCTTTGGAACCCAAAATAGACTCTTTTAGATGGGCCAGGCCAACTGCTTATTTTGTGCATATAAGCCTGGAAGTCTTAGCAAGCCCTCTGTCATAGGCCCCTTCCTAGGTAAGCACCATCAATACACTTGAACCTCATTTTGTGAATACCTGGCCCTGCCACAGGTTCTGAATGGTCACCCTGCTTGGTGTCCCATGGTGCTCCAGACCAAATGCTTGGCTGACCCCAGCTTGTTGATGGGAGTTGCTCTTGTGCCCTGCTTGGTCCTGGACCATTCTGTGCAGTACCGAGGTCTTACTTGGTCCTTTGGTGCTCACATCCTTTCACTGCTGGGTCTGAGGTGATCCATTTTGGGTGCATCATTTCTTTTAACTGAAGTAGATTTGGGCTGTGGGACCTGCCACTGGGGAAGGAATGGTGACCTTTATGTAATCTTGGAGCAGGGGGAAGAACTAGAGAACTCAACAGAAACTGGGACCAGAAGGGTCAGAGAATTGGGAAGAAAGGGAAGACAGGGGTTTTAGTGAATATTTAGTGATTGTTTGCTTACAAAACCTTTAAAGGGAGCTGGCCTTCCTTTCACAGAGGAGGAATCCGAGACTATGAATACATCTGTTTAAGATTATAGGATTGGTTTTCCACTCTAAATGAGCTGAATCTCAAAGACCATGTGCTTTTCACTTTGCAACACTAGGAATCATGGGCACATACCATCCACAGGGTATGTGTCCTAGAGACTGCTAAAATACTTTATAAATACATTACCAAAAACATCTTTTGTTTTAACGCGGCAAGTAGCCCTGAGATCTAGCTGTTTCACTCCCACTGAAGCTTGAGCTGACATGCAGCAGGGGTTTCCATGGGTCATCAGAACCAGGGAGGGCCAGAAGAAATGAATGGCAGGTTGGCCAGTAGGGAAGGAAGGGTCTGCTCTGGGAGACACAGCCAGGAGGATCCTCCAGTTAAGAGGTTTACACTACTCAGCTTTAGAGATGATTAAACACTTCTTAAAGTAAGAAATATTCCTTAGTTCCTCCTGCAGAGGTAATACCATGTGTCTTGGGTTTCAGTTTAAACATTATCATGTCAGATGTCTTTTCTGACTACAGATTTAAATAATGCCAAATATTATTCTTCTTTCCTCTGTCATGTTTATCATGAGATACAGGTTTATATCTCTTTCTATTGTGAAAAATTTCCATTTTCAGTTATGAGTTTAATGTTCATCACCCCAATGGCCTACTATCAGAAAAAGATCCTGTTTGTTTTGTCCACTACATCCCCAAGCAGTAGGACAGGACCTGGCCTAAGATAGGCTCATTAAGTATTTACTGGATGATTGGATAAGTGAATGAATGAATGAATTAGATCCAGGGGGCATAAGACACTGTTCTTGCTCTCAGGGCACACATGTGTCCCTGAAACAGGCACACACTGCAAGGAATTTGGCCACCTATACTCAGCATATGACTGAGCATCTACCATGTCCCACAGAGCTCGGAGAGCTCAGAAAGAGCTATGTGTGTCAGGCTGAGCAGGCTTCACAGAGGATGTGAGACCCTATGGTCTCTGGAGGGTAACCAACATTTACAAATCCTTGCTACAGCCATTTTCTGTTTAGAAAGGACAAAGCATGCTTGCTGACTAGAAACTCTTAGCCTCTGCAGTATCACAGATTAGAAACAAAGGTCACTGTGGTTTGGGTTACAATGTGCTGAGCACACATTTTCACTGGCTAACTCTACAGCTTGGGTTATGATCTTATGTTGAAAGGCACAAGCTCTAAAGTCTGGTTCTTGTTGCCTGCAAACATGCTTTTTGAGCCCTTAAGAGGGGCTTCTGAATGAGGGTCAACGAGAGAGTTGAGAGTAAGAAGTCCTAATTCTAATTCATTGGTAATACATATCTAAGTGAACACGCACAATAGGGTATTTCCTACATAGTATTTTTAGATACTCTATATAAACCGTTAATGGAAGAAGTTATTTTAAACTGCAAAGTTTATGGTGTTTCAAGTTTCCTCTCATTTTACTTACAAGGACTGAAATAAGGCACCAGCTGAAACATTATGACCTTAGCCAAAAGGGCATAGACCTTTTTTTTGAATACATGACTTTACAATCTCAGGTATGCATTATGGCCCAAGATATGGGAGATGAAGTGCTTTGTAAATTTTTCCCTTGAGAGACAAACAACAGTAAATTATAATGATACTCATGGCCCAACTCCAGTGATGGCCTTGGAGAAGGTGAGAGTTCACATGATACATTCTTCTGTTGGAAGCACTTGGAATGATGAGAAAGCCCTATCCCTCACTACACCCTGGGAGAGGGGTCATCTCACCTAATCCAGACTCAATTTCCTATTTATTATCAAAATGTGTCTCCCACTCTCTCAGCCTGCCGCCCACACCTGGTATTTCATGTGAGGTTTTATGAAAAACATTGCATTGAAATAATGATTTTAATTTTAGTAACTACTTAGCACATGCCTCAGTAAGTTCCTGACCATATTACATGACAGAGAGATGTTGATGATAAATTTGTTAATAAACAACTTTCATTTCAACAGGAGGACATGACAATTCACATCAGGTTATAAGATGTAGTTCAACTTGGTGCTAAATTTAACATTCTTTCTCTTTTAAATTCTTTCTTTCCTGCTCCAGCATCTACCCTGGTGATTTTCCACTAGAGGGCTCTCCCTCACCTGGCATAATATGGTATCCTTCCACCCTCTGCTCTCCCAAGAGACAGAGAGGAATTGCTAACTGTGGGGTTTAAGTGCCCATATATATTTAGACTTAATGGGTTTTATACAAAAAGACATTTACATTCTCACACTGAAGATCATGTTACTCAAAGCAATCATTTCTCCGCTGTCTGCAATATTTATCAACAATTCAACTATAATTTTCTTTTTGAAAAATTTTCTAAACCTTAAGAATTCTTGTTACTGTGGTTACAGGATGCGGAGACAGGAGAGTAGATTCCTAAATATTCACTGAATGTTTTGTTCTATGGAAAGCCGGAGCATTGACAACTCTGCTAAAAATATAACCAGGGAAGAGAAAATCACTCCTGGACATTTTTTCCATAGCAAATATATACACCAAAAACAAACAAACAAACACAACCCCCCCCAAAACGAAAACAAGACACTTCAGAGAGCACTCTTGTTTCTTGTTAACAATGGTATTGAAGGTGAAAATCTGCTGGGTTGCACACAAAGCTCTGGTTTACTCACTTTGCCTACAACAAGCTTCAAAAGAAGTATCCCAGGATCCCAAAAAGATGTGAGACAGCGGAAGAGATATACACATTAGCTTATCACCTTGGGTGAAAAGAATAAAAAACTGAAGTGTGCCAGTAGGATTAAAAATAAAAAAATTGAATGACAGTACTAACAGAGCCAAGGATAGGACTAAACCCTGGTGAGGTGCCTGTCTTCTTATCTTGATGAATCATGAAAGCTTTGGCACATTCGTGTTACACCACCCAATGAGTCAGCCTTAGTGCAATACTGTTTGGAGGACAGGGTAGAACTCTGAAATCCATATTCTCTGCTATTTGTCACCTTGGCACCATATGCTATTCCTGCATCTGTCTGATAATGGTTTCTGTGGAAAATGCTGATGAGAATCTAGCCAGGTGATCCAATTCAAGCAGGTGATTTCTCTTAAAGATGATCTAAACCCCATTATTTTAATACAGTTTCAGTTTTGCAATCTCTGTTGAGGCTGCTAAACCTCAGGTGAGTGCACAGGTTTCCAGGCACAGAAGTATGCTCATGACAGCCCTCAGCCTACCTGGGCCTTCTCAGCTTGGGGCAGATAGGTATCAGCAGCCCGGGTACTTTCCAAGTCTGGATCACAAGGATAGCCAGGCATGCACTGTTGTCCTTCCCTACCTACCATATTTTTGTAGAACACGGGGAACTTGGGATTCAAAAGAAACAAATATTTTCAGAATAATACAGACTCTCCCTAGTCGGACCTGACACAATGTTCCTGTGCCCCAAATATGCATAAGTCATACTGTTCAAGAACGAGGACTATTGTGATCTAACAGTTTTATGTCTCATTTTTAGAAATCTAAATTGTAACTCAGATCCATGAGCCAAAGGAATGGCTCCTTTAACCTCCTTCTCTGAAGCTGAATGTTTTAAACCAAGCTGTCCACAATCTGAGCATTGACTTGTACTTTGCTGCTTCTGCCGTCTAGAGAGAAAGCTGAATTAGGGACCTTTTCAAGAGGGTTTATGGGCTGTAGGTGACTCTGGGTCTTTACATCCATGAAAAGCATGCCCATCAAGGTTATGGCACTCACTGAGACAACGCCGATTACTAGATGTGGCATGTGCTCCGCAGCCAAAGACCTGGAAGCCACCCCAGGCCCTTGCCTTTCTGCCCAAGAGCCTGCCCATCGCAACATTCTGTGGTTTTTTTCCTGAGTGATTTTTCTGGAAATTGGACCTCTTATACATGTCTTTCTTTCTTCCCCCCCCCTTTTTTTTTTTTTTGTGTGTGTGTGTGTGACAGGGTCTCATTATATAGTCCAGGCTGTCTTAAACTCATGATCCTCTTGCCTCAGTTTCCCAAGTGCTAGAATAACAGGCACGTTGCACCACACCCCATTCTGTGATGCTGTCTAAATGCAGCCCAGCATGACCGCGGCATTCCATCGCCTGCTTGTTCTGCTTCCTGTCTTGCCCTCCTCCACACAGCAGCAGAGTGAACTTTATAAGGGACGTGTCATTGATTGTGTCATTGCTCACCCTAAAACTCTTTGCTGGCTCTTCATCCCTCTCAGGATCCAATTCAAGGCCCTCCTGTTGCCTTTAGAGAGCAGCCCAGACTTTCCATTCCACACACTGGAGCTCACCTCTAGGCCTTGGCTTCAGCTCATTCATTTCCTCGCTCTTTTCACACTCGTCTCTTGGCAGTCTTCCAAGGTGCCTTCAGATCCTGGAAGGCCAGATGAACAGCCCTGTCTGTGTTCCTAGAGCAACATCCTGATCCTCAGCAAAGCACCTGCTACCCAGATCATGTAGCTCTCCTCACAACCTGCAGTGGCTGTCCATCTTATTTAGAATACAACATTCAAAGTCCCCATTAATATTACTTACTGGCTTAGCATTTCCACTTGTTCCCCTGCATTCACTTGTAAATGCTAGCATTTTTCTACCCCAGCCTGTGTTACAAAGCAGTTCCACTGTATGGCAATCCCTCCCTAACTATGAACTTTTGCTGATAAATGGCAGCAGTTATTGTTATCAATCATGAGAATTTTAATTCCAATATGAATCCCAAGTTCCTTCAGTAGAAAGTAATCAGAAAAGAAGAAGAATAAATGTTGGGAATGGAAAGAGTAAATGTGAAGAAATATGGAGAAGGAGGGATTTGACACAGGCACAAACAAGGTCTCATAGACTCAACCACTCCCAAGCCATAGATTTGCAAGGCATTAAACATAGATAGTGTGTCGGACAAATCACATCTTTAAATGTACGTGATGGTTATTTTAGCTAATGAAGTGAATTTATTAGTAGTTCAAGGAAACTGCTGGAGAGAGGGGGTTTGGAAAGTTGGTAAACAGAAACCATAAAGAAAACCACTGTTGTTAATGTAATTAATAACAGTAATCTTTCAGATTTGAGTGCTACGTGCCAGGCATTGTGTTAGGCTGACTGGGTGCCGGGGGTGTAATAAGGGTAAGACTACCAGGATCCTGTTTTCATAGAGTACATGTTCATATGTGTGTATGTATGTGTAGGTATATTTTATGTGTGTGTTTAAATACATATACGAATATATATATATATATATACATTTATATATATTTATGTGTGTATGTATATGTGTGTTTTCTCATAATTTATTTTCTAGATCTGAGCCTCATAGCTGCTCTTCAAAATTAGAATCATAATCTCATGAACCCAAGAGAAGAGACCAGGGCTAGGAGTCAAGAGCATGGAACAGAAATAGCTAACAAATAATGCACAGTCTGGACAACGTCTCAAAAACTGGTGAGGTTTCGTATCTTCCTTTTAAATAAAAAAGTACTACCAAAGAGAGGTATCAAACTCCTTTCTGTCAGTTAATTTACTAGCAAATAAAATATCACTACTATCCTCAATTCTACCCTTAACTTGGCGTTCTCATTTTTGGTAAAGGCTTTCCCTCATTCATTCAAGCTTGCAGCCTCAAGGATACCTACAGTGCTTCCTCTCCTTCATTTGAAATAATCAAGCTTTCTTCAAGAACTGGCTCCTTTTCCCTACTCTAGGTACACATAGAGGTGACTTTGGAATCTGGATAGGGAACTAGCAAGGGAGATGCAAAACGCAAAGGACAACAGAAACAATAACAAGAAGTACTGTACTGGGAAGGTATTTGTGTGTGCCAAGCATTTTTCTAAGTACCAAGTATGTCAACCCATCTCAGGGGCCTGTGAACAACCCCATTATGTGGGTAGTAGTTGTGAGTATTATGTCCAGTTTATAGATGAGGCACAGATGTGAAGCCAACTCCATTGCCAGGAGTGTAGAGTTGAGAGGTAACCCAGTCATGAGTGACTGTCTTAACCACTGAGCAATATAGCCTCTTCTGTAATGACGTCACCCAGAAAATGAAAGGCAGGCCTGCAGCTGGGCAGGTGGAAACGGACAACTGCCCTCTGGCCTGGGACCAGTGCTGCTTCATAAGAAACGTGGGAGCCCAAGTAGGAGGAAGGGACAGGGAAGGAGCTTCAAAGAAAAAGGAAGGGCTGGGAGAGAGGGTGGGGCGAGGGCAGAGCTTCTAAGTGTTAGGTCTCTGCCAGGGCTCAGAAGGCTGACCAAGGCTGAATGATGGACTCAGAGAAGAGCCTGTGAGGACTTCAAATGTGAGCCAGCAGCTGTCTTGGCAGGGGAGGACTGGGGCACTTAAAATGGAAACTGCAAAGAGTAACCCTATCCTGTGAGGCTGATACCCTCAACTGTAAACTACCTGTACCTGGAACTCCTTTGCCAGGTAACACAGAACCTCTTCTGCATCAGCCTTGCTGGGTCACCTCTCTCTTTCCAGAGTAGTTGGGCCCCTGTTCTTCACTCTTACCCCCTGCTGCCTGCAGGGTAAAAGCAGTGTTCTCAGCATTGTTAACTCTGAAATAACAGGGGTTATGAATATGACTCACATAGAAAAGGAGACAAAATTAACCAAGAAGGCTAAAATTCCAAAATTTCTAGCAAGTTCAAGATATTTCCATTTAGAGATGATTAAAAACATGAGTGGATTTAGACTTTTATTTCACACAGTCACTTTTCTAGGTCCTTTGCATGGAAAACCCCTGATTCTGGACTTGGATTGGATCCTAGGGGAACAATGACTCATAGATTTGCTCAAGGACAGCACCAGTGATGGAATTCTTGTTTACCCCAGAACCTGCTTCCAAACCTCTCTAGGCTGGGCTCATGGATCAGCAGATCCAGGCTGCCCAGCGTATGTGCTCCACAGTTCTGTCAACATCCTTGACTGTCACTCCAGTGCTGCCTCATTCAATGGAGAGCAGGGCCTTTCCTTCCCTATCTGGCACCCAAAGCACTCTGTGTTAGATTTCAGGAGATCCTTACCCCTCACCCAGTGTCTCTGTGGTCCATGATCTCCACTTTTTTGTTCTTCCCTGAGCCACTGCTTTTCCATGCTAGTTGGCTCCCAACATCTCCCTGGCAAATGGTTACGGATGCAGTCTGGTGCAGAGGAAAGAGTTCAGGGCCTGTTTCTTTAGTTTTCTCCTCCTGTTCTCATTGAGTTAGGGAACTGTCTGGGTCTGGTTTGCCAGTGGTCAAGGGTTCTTGGTAGATTAAAAACCCCTAGAGGGGCCCATTTGCTTCCATCAGTGGGAGGTAACTCTTTTTTGCACTAAACATACTATGGGCTCGAAGCCAGAAGTGGTGGCTTAAGTTCGAGTTCAGCCAAGGCAACTTAGTAAGACCTTGCTTCAAACAAAAAATTAAAGATGGGCTGGGAAGGTACCTCAGTGTGAACACCCTGGGTTCAATTCCCAGTGCTACACACACAAAACAAATGTGGGCATCTTGAATGGGAATCTGAATCTGTTATTCATTAGTGGATTAATTTAGGCAAGTTACCTAGCTTCTTTAGGCCTCAATTTTTTCATCTGTAAAATCAGGAAGTGAATAACCACTGCATAAGTTGTAGTGAGGATTACATGAGGTAATCTCATAATGAGCACTTGGTACCTCATAATTACTCAATAAATGTTAGCTATTAATATCACCTCCTTCTAATAATTTCTGACAGACTCCTAACCTTTCCTGTTGTAAAACTTGCGTTTCCTGGAATAAGGCCAGGAATCCAGAAACCAAACCCAAAAGAAAAAAAAAATTCCCACATGATAGTTACGTAGCAGGCCTAGAAAACAGCCACTTCAAATTAGAAAAGAAAGGGATAAATTCCAAGCAAGAGAACATGTAAAATGTTGGATGATGTTAGATATCAAAAGAAAAAAAATAGCGTTTCTTTTCTTTACCCCTAATAAAAACAAAGAGAATGTGAAACTCCAGGAAAAAGGGGTAACTGTCCAAGAAAACCATTGACTTTGAGCTGCCTAGTAGAGTAAGAAAGGAGTCACCATATGATTATACTGTCAAGAGTGTGCTGGTCTCAAAGAGAAAAATGAAATTATACAATCTCACTTGCTTCTATAAAAATAGTATTTACACTTTTATAATCCTGAAAATACTATTTTTCAGGAATTTTCAATTTTTAGAGACAAAGCAGGGAACACTTGACTATGGTCACACATCTTGTTATCAACTTTAGTTATAAAGAAGTTGACAGAATCCAGCAATCTAGAAAAGGAATGTTAAACTATAACTAAGTGGGGTTTGTTCTGGAAATGCAATCGAGGAATACTTGGTTCCATCTATGAAAATCAATCAACAAAACTGTTCATATTAAGATTCTAAAGGAGAAGAAAAATCACATGATTACATCAATGGATTCAGAAAAAGCACTGACATCCATTCATGATAAAAACTCTCAGCAAACTAGAAATAGAGAGGAACTTCATCAACCTGACAGAGCACACTGACAAAAACACTATTGCTAACATCATACTTAGTGAAGTATTTCCTTCTGTGATCAGGAACAAAGCAAATTTGATCCTTCCCTCTCATCAATCTTACTTGACAACATAATGGAAATCCTAGAAAGGCAAGACAAAGAAATATACAGTATACAGATTGAAAAGGAAGAAATTACAATTTTTTCATTGTAGAAAGCTCATAGAACTAATAAACAAGTTAACAAGGTAATAGGATACAACATTAGCACACAAAAATCCCTCAAGTTTCTATATACCAGCAATAAACTAGAGGAAATAAAGAAACTAAAAATACTTTAAAATAATTACAGGTACAAACACATACAGGGCATAGATTCTGACAACCACAGAACGCTGATGAAAGGAAGAAGACCTGAAGAGACATGCTGTGCCCATGAACTGGAGGGCTTAACATAGCAAACATGGTAATTCTCTCCAGGCTGATCTACAAATTTAATTCAACTGCAATCAAAAAAGTAATATAATTTTAAATAGATAAAGGCTCACTGTTTATAAGGTTTATACGGAAAGGTAAAAGAACTAGATTAGACAAAACACTTTTGCAAAAGAACAGTAAAATCAGAGTACTCGCACTACATGATTTACCCTTTACTGTAAACTACAGTAATCAAGATGGTATGGTGCTGCCAAAGACATAGACACATAGATCAATGGAATAGATGAAGAGGCTCAGAAACAGAGCTTCAAACAGTCACACAGTTCACACAAATGTTCAATGGATTTTTGACAAAGATGCAAAGGCAATTGAAACAATGAATAATAGAGTTTTCAACGAATGGTGTTGGAACAATTGGATATCCATGTGCAGAAATGAAACTCAACCTAAGCTTCATTCTTTATACACAAATTAGCTCAAAATGGATCTCAGATCAAAACATAAAATGCAAAACTATAATGTGTTTTAGAAGAAAATATAGGAGACCTCTTTTTTCTTTTTAAATTTTACTACATGTGTGTAGTACATAATGTTTACATTCCTTATGGGAAGTTTTTATATGTATAAAATACATCCTAATTGCTTTTTTTCCCAATCCTTTATGCCTTCCCTCCCTCCTCTACTTTCCATCTCTTGATTTACTTCCTCTCTGAGAGTTAAAGGCATCATATTACAGTGCTGCATGCATACCCATGTTTATACCAGCACAATTCATAATAGCTAAATCTTGGAAGACACCCATATGTCCATTAGCAGACAAATAGATAAAGAAAATGTGGTATTTAAACATGATGGAGTACTACTTTGTCAGAGAAACATAAACGAGTTATTTGTAGGAAAACAGATGCACCTTGAGACCATAATATTAAGTAAAATAAGTCAGACACACAAGTTTAAATATCACATGGTTTCTTCAACATGAGAAACTCAGAGTAAAAGTAAAGAACAAATAAAAGATAGAAATAGGAAGTAGGTATAAAAGTTCTTAGACCAGATTTCAAAAGAAGCATGATTTAAAAAATGAAAGATTACAAAATTAGACTTTATAAGACATTTAAAGGTTTTGTTTTGGGAAGTAAATTGTTAACAGAATGAAAAGATAAGTTACAGATTGGAAAATTATTTTTTTCAAATTGTGTATCCCACAAAGGACTTGTATCTAAAATATACAGTAATACCTCAGTTCATGAAAAGTTTCTGTTTGTGAATAACTGGATTAGCAAACAGAAGCTTGGCAAAATTTTGCTTCCATTTGTGAACTCCATATGGGGTAACAAACACAACAGTGGCCATCTTCCCCAGAATCCTGGAACAAATTAAGTTTGTGAATTAAGGTACCACTGTACAAAGAACTCCCAAAACTCAGCAATAAGACAACAAAAACCCTGTTTAAAAGAAGAGCAAAAGACTTAAACAGATATTTCATCAAAAATGATATAAGGAAGGTAAATAAGAAAAGGGACAGATGTTTAATGTCATCAGCCTTAAGAGAAATGCAAATTTAAATGACAATGGCATAAAGCTACATACCTATTAGAGTGGCCAAAAGACCAAAACAAAACAAAACAAAAAACCTGACAATATTACAAGCACACTGTAAAATGTAGCACAACTAAAACTCTCAGAATTAGGAAATAGTATGGCTATTGGGGAAGAGTTTGGCTTTTTCTTGTGAAATTAAACATAAACTCAAAATATGATCAAGTAATTTTGTTGCTAGGTATTTACCCAAGAAAAATACTTATGTTCATACCAAAGATGCCTACAGTACATAAACATACACAGTGCATGAATTTTTTTTTAATTTTAAAGAGTATATAACAGAATAAAACCAATCAAAACAAACCAGTGTAAGAGAGGACTTCAAAACATTATGAAATCAACAGTAGTTACCATAATGCCTTTTGATGTCTTCAAAATAGCTGCAGATAACTTCTGACATAGTAAAAATCAAACAGAACAGAATAGAATAGAAACAATAAAAACAGAACAATAAATGTGATAAAGGTCTTCAAAACAAGCCAATAGCAAATCCAAAATTACTACCCTACTCTATCTTGCTATCCTTGAAATAGCTTCTCCTGCCATGGGATTTAACATAAACAAAACAAAACAAAAGAGAATGAAACCCAACCCAACAAAGCAATGGAAATGGTATAGGATCTCAAAACAAGACCATAGGGAATCAACAATAACTGCAACCCACAGAAGGAGATCCCCCCAGATGACACACTGCTTAGGGATAGCCTCTGAACCTATGATCAGACCACTGGCCCTAGATCTGCAATGTCAGTGAAACACCAAAGCACCACAGGCATCCAGCTGCATTTCATCTCGATAGCTTTCATCACAGCCTGTGTTTCTCTGGATAAGCTGGCTGGTTGGGGTGGGGGTAGGGATTGATACTTCTTGTTTGCCAGCCCATGCTGGAAGGAGCTGGGGTCTGGCTGCTCCAGTCCACCGAAGGCCTGCGCATGGTGCTGGTTCACAGACTGGGTTTGTTTGCTGCTGCGGCCATTGTTCCTTTAAACCCCAGTCCACCAATGGCCGGAGCATGAATGGTTATATCAGTTTTATTTGTAATTGCCAAAACCTGGAAACAACCTAAATGTCCTTCAGCAGGTAAGTGGATTAACAAACTGTGGAGCTTCCCAGTAGTGAATTAATAATGAGAAAATAAAAAGGAGATCAGTGGCCGCCAGGAAATAGAGATGGGAGGAGGGCGGGACTAGGAAGAGGTGGCACAAGGGGGCTTTGAGGGGGGCTGGACATGTACAGCTGGTTATACAAATCTTGCCAAGTGTTGGCATTCATAGAGTTGTTACTCTTCACCGAGAAAGTCAACCTGACTGTTAACTTGAAGAATAAAAACAAAATAAAAAATACAGCTGAGGCTACATGGCGAGTCAAAGATAAAAGAGACGGAATAAGGGCTGGGAGCATCGATGGACTCATTTCAAATAACAGAGGGTCAAATACTATCCAACACTGACCACAAACAACAGAGCTTAAGTGTATTATTTAAAGATCAAAAGTGACCACAAAGGGAAGTTAAAAAGTAGTCCCATAAGTACCAAAAGTAAGGGAGAAGGTGGACGGAGGAGGTGAGGGTAATACAAGGGAGCTGACTCCTCAAATCTCATAGCAACAGGTCAACAGATGATGTCTCAATGTGGTAAATAACATCTGACAGTGTTGGCATATTTTCTAGAAAATATTTTGATGGCATGTTTTTTAGAAAATATGCCATCAAATGCAACACATCCAAATAAACTCATCATTTCTTCTACTCCAAAAAACCACAAAAGTAAACACCATTCATACACTCAAACTACACCTCCCCACACACTGCTGCTCTTCTTTCATCACTGATTTTCTACACTGCTTCATTTTTTAACCACAGGTATGTATTAATTTGAGATGCCTACTAGGCTGCTTGCTAGGTTCTTATCTCTGATCACCTGCAGAGCAATGAGAATAACATATCCTCAGGCTAACAAATGGCCAGGCCACCCCAGCCTGCCTGACCACATTATCTGTTATCCCAAGATTTATCTGACCCATTACCACTTCATTGCCCTAGAGCAACAGTGATGAACCTATGGTATGTGTGCTGCAGCTGACTGTTTGTTATCTCTGAACCCTCGATCACTTGTAGAGTATCTATAATATGAGAAAGTTTCATCATCTGAAACAACCATGTGATCACATTCCCTAAAAAAAAGAAGGGCACCTCATCTTGAACCAGGTTTAGTTGTTTAATAGTCTGGTGCTCTAACTGCAAACATTTACAATACAAGTCTTCCCAGGTACATATGACATACACATCTCACAGCAACCTCGAGGGGCAATGTCAGTTCATTCATTTTCCACCACATAAGCCCAGTGACTCCTGCACATCAGGAATTCAGTTCATATTTATTGGACTTTCTTGATCTATTAAGCACAACATTTTGGTCCAAAGTTCTCTACAAAGACAGTCTCATTTTGTTGATCTTTGATGGGGAAATATCTGTAAATATTAACAAACAATATCCAAAAGAAGCAAATGAATGACAAACAGAAGGTAGTACAAACTATTATGCTAATAGGTCAAAACCAGAGTGGGGAAAGATGGGGATGAGGCCAGAAACACAGGTTTAAGACTGCAGAACTTGGAGATTCCTCAAAAACTAGGATTGAAGATTCCATTCAATCCAGCTATTCCCCTTCTGGGTATCTTCCCAACAGAATTAAAAACATCATATCACAGGGATATATGTGCACCCATTTTTATAGCAGCACAGTTTATAATAGCCAGATCTTGGTAACAACCTAAATGTCCATTGACTGAGGGATGGATAAAAAAGATGTGGTATTTTTGTACAATAGAGTACTATTCAGCCATAAAGAATGATAAACTGGACACTTTTTTTGGCACTGGGGATTGAACTCACAACCTCGCACCTGCCAGACAGACATTTAAGCCACAAAGCCAAACTCCCAGCCCTAATTTTTTTGAGGCAAGGTCGCACTACATAGCTCAGGCTGGCCTGGCACTCGTGTTGTAGCCCAAGTAGGCATCGAGCTCACAACACTCCTTCTACCTCAGCCTCCCGAGTGCTGTGATTAGAGGCATGTGCCACCACACCCGGCTGGATAAACTGGACACTTTTATAGGTAAATGGAAGCACTGTGAGAACATACTCATTAATGAAATAAATAAGACACATGTGTAAATATTGCATTGTTTCATAAGTGTGACAAGTTGAAAGAAAAAACATGCATCTGTGTATGTATACGAACATAAAAAAAGAGGTAAGATAGCTATGCTACTGATTTCTCTGAGTTCACTGAAGAGAAAGATTTGTACTGGTACTGTTTGGACAGTGGAAGGCAGATGTCTTATGCTCTGGGTGAATGATTTGGGGATGAAAATGCACAATGTATGTACCATTGTTAGCCCCTAATTGACGTACTTTAAAATTTTGTTGTAAGTTTTTTTTCTTATTTTTGTCTTTCTTTTAATCTATGAATAAAATGGATTTGAAAAGGGAGAAAAAAAAAGACTGCAGCAGTGTTCCCACACCCTTTCCATATATATTTTTTGAAAACTCTTTTGTAAAGTTATCCTTTTTTTTCTAGGAAAGCATTTGGTACATCCATACGTGTATGAATGAAAGGTCAAATACAAGCAAATCAGGTACCTACATGCCATAATTTGCAAGAAAAATACAAACTCTTTTCCTATTCCTCTAGCATTGCCAAACTAAGGCTACAAGGTGTGTTCCAAAAATACCATAAGTGACAAATTTTAAAAATATATATTATAGTAAAAAACACATTTACATTAATCTCCCACTAAAATATTACCCCTCACTTTTATCCCATCTTTCTGGCTACTTTCTGAAGCAGTTCTGGAAGTCCTCTTTTGTGAATATCTTTAGTTGTGCTGTTGTGGGGGCCTCAATGATGTCCTGTATCAATTCAAAATGTTTACCTTTCATAGTCATTTTGACTTTGGGCAAGAGCAAGAAGTCACAGATCGGGTGACTAAGGTAGATCTGGAAATACTGTAATGTTGCTATAAGGCTGCTTTTCCATTGGATGACATTTGGTAGCAGTATTCACTGTACTTTTGATCACACCTTGTAAAGACACTCACTAAAGAGGACTTCCAGAACTGCTTCAGAAAGTGCCAAGAATGATAGGGTAAGTGTGCTTGAAGTAAAGGGGAATGCTTTGAGGGGTATTAATGGCAATGTGTCTTTTACTGTAATAAATTGTTTTTTAAGTTTAAACACACATGTATTTTTTGATCAGCCTTTGTATTGCTCTCATTCACACAAGTATTTGATGATGATCTCCTATGGGCAGGGGTAAAGCAGGGGAAGCCAGACATGTCTATACACTGCATCTGTGGGAAAGCTCAGAAATGTGCTAGTAGAGTACCTTGGGCCTTGACAGCATTTATGCAATACAGATCATTTCAGAACGCGCTGAGTTTGCAGCTCCAGGCTTGTATTTCCAATTGGCTGTTGAACATCTCCATGTAAATGTCCCATGAGCACCTTAATCTTATCACACCCAAAACAAGTGCATCAATTCCACCACACTACTGATCATACCTGTTATTCCTCCTGTGCTATGGATCTGAGAAATATCTTTATGCCAATCATATTCAAAATCAACAACTCTTTGTTTCAATAATTTGTCAATTTCATTTTCTATCAACTCTCCCTCCAAAATAGATTTTTAATTCCTACTATCCTTTCTGTTTTCACACTCCCTTCACTGCTTACCTAGACCACATAGGCCCCAGCTCTGATTTGAGCAACGAGGGCAGGTCATTCTTCAGGTGGTAAGGGAGAGTCACACCTCTAAATGGCCTCCTTATGGGGCTCTTGCTTTCAAATCTTTCCTCTCCAGCTAAGCTTTCATGTTGTATTCCAATTTTCCTCTTTAGATACAGATCAGCCATCCACAGTATTAGGGCAAAACTCATTTGGCACGATACTAAAGAACTTCCAGAATCTGACCACACCTCTTAATTTCACCAGCCTACACTCACTGTCTATCAGCCATGTTAGCTGAGTTCCTCACTCCCTGCACTGTTAACACAGTGTCTCAAAGCCAGTTCTCATGCATCACCTGTGCCTAATAAGACTCCCTCCAACTCTGCCTCCTGAAATCATACCCATCTGCCCAGGCCCAGCTATGAAGATTCTTTCAGACAACCCTACATTAATCTAAGAGTTGGAATTAATTATTTTCTCCTTGCCATTTCCATTCTTATACTTATTGTGTAATAGCGGTACACTTTCAATTTAACCTAGTAAATCAGGTATAGCTGCAGTTTCTTGACCCTGAGTTGTACAGGAGGCTGACTCATGTCCTTCTGAATGCTCTCAGGCAGCCTGAAGCCTCCCAAAGATTTCTGCAATTTCAGGGAATGTTCAGTTCTATGGGCATATTTGTTTCCAGTTACCTACTTCCATACAGCTGTCTCTGTTCTGCTTCTTACGATGTTGGGAACAAGGCACAATGCCTTTGATGACATTCTCTGACTCCCAATTGTTCACATAAAGCGCTATGAAAGCAGAATACTGAAATGTGAGTGGAGAACAGACTTTCCATCTCAGTCTTCATCAATAACTTTCCACTGTCCACTGTCCCCTTCTATTGGCCTTTGGCCATTCCAACACTGGGGGACTTCATGTAGCTCAGCATCGTCTTAGTCACCAAACTCATTGTTGTGACCTCTCTCACCTTCCTTCTTCACTCTTTTCACCTTTTATGCATGGAGCAAATTTTCTTACTCCTCATGAGGTACAGATTAGCCTTCCTTACTGTTGCTTCATTCTTGCACTCAATTCCCAGTCCTCCCCTCCTGTGATTCATCAGGATGTTTCCTCCGAACAGGTCCTCCCTTAAAAGCAATTCTGCTGCCTGTTGCAGAGATTATGTTTCCCATCTCAATATGCATCTGTTTCCAGTAGGATCACTAAGGCAGAAGTTATGTCTCAATCCACTCTTCCAGTATTCAGCACGGTCTCAAATATATTAAGCTCTACAAAAAATTCACTGAAAGAGGGCTTGTTCTTAATGAGGAAAAATACAGTGTGAATTAAAAATAAAAACAATTATTTTGCCATGAAAATGGCAAAAGGGGCCTGTGGGCACACCTGAGTGTGACTCATACAACATACTCTCACTAATGACACTCCCTGTATATTTTTAATGAAATAGAGCATTTGCAAACCTACCCTGAAAAACACAGTAGCATCTGTTTAACTGGAAGCCAGTCATTCTAGAGGAGAGCAGGAGTAAGCTGAAGGTCATGACAGCTGCAAGGAATCAAGACAAGATGCAGGCACTTATTGTTCTTTGTAACTATCAAAATGTCTTCATGCCAGTTAGGACAGGGAAGGGATTTTGCTTATATGTCACATGTAAACTATCTTTGCAAGTGAGCTGTAACAGAATAAAGGGGGGAGGGGCTATTTTTAGTTCACTCTTCTCAACTGTATTTTTGTCTTGCACCTCCTAAAATTAGGCCCGCTGACTGAGGCTGTATGTAATCAGAGTGGTGTGGGCTGATGCAGCCTTTGCTTCCGTAAACCGAGACAGACCCACTTACTTGGTCCTTCCTTTGTGTGAATGGGTCTGTGGCTCCTCAGCATCTCAATGAGATTAACTCTGCACACTAAGGAAAAGAGGATGACCTTGCTTAGCGAAACGCCTGCTGAAAGACCAGGAAGCTTCTGGCAGTCCCAAGACTGTTTAAGGACTAGAATATCCTTATGCTTAAGCATCAATTGCCTTGGATGTGCCAGCTACTATTATGATCTCTAATACATTTGATTTCATTCTGAGGAGCAAAATATTTGTACTGGCAGAAAATATGACCATGTTGTATGAATGTAAGGCACTGACTATAAAAGATCACTACATAAACATTATCAAGAAATCACACATTAAAAATACCAATAATATCTGGTACTTACTCTATTCATATGAGTAACACCATCACAAAAGAGATGGTCTTAAAGATGATGAATCTTTAGCAAAATACAAAATTTAAATATTGATGAAAAATCTGATGTTAATAGTGGGAGAGGCTGTGTGTGGGGATAACTCTCTACTTTCACCTCCACTTTACTGTGAACCAAAACTGCCCTAAAAAATAATCTGTTACAAGTTAAATCTTTTAAATTTTTATTTTATTTTTATTTTTTTGGTACCAGAGATTGAACTCACAACCTCATAACTGCCAGGCAGGTGCTTACACCACTGAGCTAAATCCCTGGCTACAAGTTAAATCTTATACACACAGATACATTCCAATGGATACAGATGTTTTAGAGAAAGTTATGATATTCAGACACCCTTGGAATTGAAGTGATCAGGTAGCAGGAGAAGAGTAGAAACTCCAGACAACAGCAGTGGCCAAAATTTGGTTCACAAGAGTCAGAAACCTGGAAAGTGTGTCCCGCCTTTAACCTGGTAGGCACTTGCACAGAGCTGTTTGATTTGTGTTACAAAAAAATGAATCAGACACCTTACAAGCCAGAAAAAAAATCAGTAGAAGCCAAGTACTGCAGAAATGGCTTAGCTAAACTTTGTGGAAGCAGGATTTTGAAAAACTGCTGTCTCTTTTTTTTTTCTTGTGGCATGAAGCAAGACATAACTGTACATCAAAAATATTTATATTTTTCTAAAGTAACTGGAAAATGTTGTCATGTTTTTTCTGAAGAGAATTTTGTTTAGCTTCTGAAATGCTAGATCATGGGGGAACAAAGTTTAACTGCACTGTGTTCGAAAGTGGCACAAAGGTGGGGTGAGGGAAGAACTTTAGGCTAACAAGTTAATTAAGGGAGTGAGTCCCCAGAATGACAGCCCCCCACCATGGCAAAGACAGCCATTTTTACCTTGTCCCTTAATGACTGCAGTCTGATGCCACGTGGCTCCCCCTCATTTGACACTCTACTTCTTGCTGCAATCAATATATTACCTTGTATTTCTATCTTTTCATATATCTTATGAATGGGTTACACTGATTTGGGTCTCACAAAAACTAGCTTAGTAATTCTAAAAAAATATTAGAGTGATTTATATCTGGTGAATGGAAGACTTTGCGATTTACTCATGACATGTGATGAGAATGAAAATTTTATTACTGAAACTTCTTAATTGGCCCACAAGGTCCTTACATGGTGTGTTCTACCCCAGGAACCTTCCAAGGATGTGATCCAGTTTTAAAAGCCAGCAATCCACTGATACAACAAGTCAAAGTAAATGTAAGTGAAAGGGTGAAAATGATTTTAGAAAGCAAATCAGAACATTTAAGCTGATGAAGAGCTTATTTTACTGTGCTTTAAAGAGAAAACTATCAAACGTTTTTTACATAAGAAGGAGAAGGAGTTATTCTATTAAACACAGTCAACAGTAGAGAAAGGCAACTATAGTTCTCAAGAACAGATTGGAGACATACGCAGTAAGGGGAGGAATGCAGAAAAGTGAACAAAGGTGAGAGGAGAGATATTTATAACCTCTGTCTTATATATAAATGAGGGTGGAAAGCATGCAGTGGATTCATAAAGGAAAACAGCAAGAAACTCTGTGGAGATATTTCTGTCTCTAGCTCTACACGTATATCTATAAACATACATATCTAGGAAACACACAAATGGCATATTGAGAGACAGAGATCATATTACCAGATAACAGACAAGATGCCAGATAACAGACAAGTTAAATTTGAATTTTAGATGAACAACAACTACTTTTTTTTAGTATAAGTATTCCACTTAAGCTCCATACTTAAATTACTATTTTTTACTTGAAATTCTAAGTTATCTGTGTGTCCTATAGATGCATTTACTAACAGTGGCAATAGAGATAAAACAATAAAGGGACTCTAGGTAGAGTGAGAAAAGGTGAAGGAGAAAAAAATTAGAATAAAAAAGGAAGGAGTGAGGTAACTTGTAAAAAGTGGGTTACCCTTTACTTAGCATGTTGCATTTTTTACAACTCCATGTCTACAGCAAGACCTCCTGAGGCCACCGAGGGTCTGCCTGTGAACTCCAACCACACCCAAGTCCCATCGTCCCAGCAAGCATCCATTAGGAACAAGGAGAGCCCAAGAAAGAAGTCAGCAGCTGCAGTGTGGCAGATGAGCAGGGCAAAGTGCCTTGCAACTGCTGAGAACCCATCTTATAATGGATTCTAAAACGATCCAAGGCTGCAAAGAATTGACACAACTTCCTGTATAAGCGTCTAGAAATAGCAGCGATCTGGCCATTGATTCTGGAATGCATTACTGTTGTAACATACTCAGCATTAATGTCATTAGAAGCAAAGGCCTAAACTAGGTTTTAGAGTCAAAAGGCTCCTTCTCATCAGAGATTCTGTATTTTCCCAAGCAGTAATATAAGACATGCACAACAAGACAGCACAAAAACTTGGGGCTGTGAAAACACAGCAGCAGAGGTGTGAAGATACAAGATGCAGATTCAGTCTGGGGACGCTTGAAACTGTCTAGAAATGCACTGCCCACACACACTGGCCTTTCCTCAGGTGTGGTAGAAGCAGCTGAGGGTGCAGAAGCTGGGATTCTGCTGGGAAGATGCAGTCAGGGAGTGGTCACTGTGCATACATGCTCCTGAAGGTGCTGTGCAGGAGTCTGCCATAGCACAGCACTGCAGCCTGGGTGGCTTAAACAGCAGGAATTTAAGTTTTCACTGTCCTGGAGGCCTAGAAGTCCAAGATGAAAGTGTCAGCCAGGTTAGTTTTTACTGAGGCCTCTCCCCTGGGTTTGTGGATGCCTGCCTTCCCTCTGTATGTGTCTGTGTCCTAATCTCCTCGTCTTCTTTTTTTTTTTTTTTTGTGGCACCGGGGATTGAACTCACAACCTCGCACCTGCCAGGGCAGGCGCTTAAGGCACTGAGCCAAACTCCCGGCCCTGGTTTTTTGAGGCAGGGTCGCACTATGTAGCTCAGGCCGGCCTTGTGCTCGTGTTGTAGCCCAAGCCGGCCTCGAACTCACAACGCTCCGCCTACCTCAGCCTCCCGAGTGCTGGGATTAAAGGCTAATCTCCTCTTCTTACAAGGACACCAGTTTTAGTAGATTAGGGTCTGCCCCAATGGCCTTGTTTTACTTTAGTTACCTCTTTAAAGCCCTTATCTCCAAATTCAGTCACAGGGATTAGGACCACAGCATGTGGGATTGGCAATGGGCAAGGGCACACTTTCAGCCTGTAACCCTGGGGAGTGCAACATGATAGTGAGGTTGCCACTACTGGGTGATCTGACATTTACCAACAAGAACTCGATATTGTGAACAAGCAATGTGACCCAGGTCAGTTCTGCTGCAGGGTCATCTGCACATCACAGTGGGTCTGAATTTCCCCCGCCTATAAAACACACCCCCTCGATTTGGCACTGAGTCATCTTAAATAGTGTGTCAAGGTCAAACAGATATTAAAATTAGTTCTTTTACCACTTAATGTTATCTATAACAAAACCTCGCCATCAAAATTAGTAGTAGCTGGTGATAGTTTATATGGGAATGCTACACTCCGTATTTTAGTTTCCAATTTCATCTCACTCGGGATTAAAGAATTGAGCCACAGCTGACAATATTCTGAGGGCCTTAGAATAGTGTTCTATAAATACAGAGAAAATTCTGGGAGAAGAACATCTTTGGTGCAACCGTTTAAATTCTTTTTAGGCTGATGCTACTGCAGCAGGTGACTTGGCTCTGCAACATGAGCTGTGGCATCACCAGTGAACCCGAGGAAAGGAAGAGTTCAGTCAGGAACAGGTATTTCCTGAGCAGCTCCCCAGGCTGGGAACCCCACTGACCCCCGCTGTAAATGCTGGGAAGGGGAAGGCAAGCACCAGCTCCTTCCTCAGGGAATCCACCAGTGTGTGATGAAGACAGGTGGGAGACAAATCAGCTCAAGTGTTACAGGGTTTGCACTTGGCAGTATGCCTATCAGACATGCATCCTGCGATGAAATGTGAGCCTCTGTTTTACAGCATATGTACATTAATTTTCCAAGCCAGGAAAAGATCTATAGAAGGGAAAAGAGTGTTCACATTATGCAAAACACCATGACCAGGGAACACTTACAGCCCTTATTCTTGGTTCAGCACTTTGCATGTGTTAGTTCATTTTGCCTTCTAATCGGCCATAATGAAATCGAAAGCATTTGGTAGAGTACAAAACTAAAGCACAGAATATTTAAGTAATTTGGCCAACCAAAGCCTCACAACATCTAGGATAGGAACAGGTACAGTCTGGCTCAGCAATCTTAGCCACCACCCTAAAGGAAGGGGGCACACTAGGGAGGTGAAGGCCCTTGTAGGAAGCATCAGCAAGGAAGCCCTGTACCCAGTTCCCTTAACACTGGCTGCTCAGTTTTAGGGAATACTCAGACTTCTCTTTCACAGCTGCAGGCAAGGAGACAATAAGGTATAAGGGAAAGAATGCAGGGAAATGAGACCAAAGATTTCTCCAGCTGTGTGACTCTGAGCTAGTACTTATCCTTGCTGAGCCTCAATTTCTCCCTCTCCCTCGAGGTATGACTGAGGCAGATATTGTGTGTACCATGTGCATGGCTCTCAGCCTGGCTCCCAGGCTGGCTTCAGACAGCAACCCTCTGTCCTAACTCCTGGGACCCCAATCAGAGCCAGCCAGCCACCACCACATGTATCCCCATGGCTGGTCTTGCCAAAGTACAGCAGGAAGGAACAACACTGAAATTCACGAAGTTCACTACAACGTCCAGATGCATTTCATGTTTAGGGGTCTTATCTAACGCAAGCAGGCCAGGGATTGCACTATCTTCAATGGAAATTTATTATTCATTTGGGCGTAAGTCAATGGTGGGGGGAAAATAAATGGCCCTGGTGAGGAGAAGCAGCCATGATTTTCCCAGGTGAGTCAGGAAGGATGATTCAACCGAAAATACTGAGCTAAAAGGGAAGAGGAGGTTGGGCTATAAGAACAATCACGAGAACATAAAGAGGAACTGATGCCTGAGTTTGCATGTGGCTGAGAAATTAGTGGGCTGGAAAATGAGATAAAAAACCTCAGAGGAAAATACAAAAGACTTCTCTGCTGATTCTTTGATCTTATTATTAAACATTATTGTAGATCTAATTTCTGAGAAAATTCTATCAACCTGATGTGTTTCTGTTATAGCATGTAAATCGATCTATGCTGAGATCTTTACCAGCACACTCAGGGACCTCTTTTTCCTTTAATGATTTTTCGTTTTCCTTTCCTACAATTATACAGTTATGCAATTATGCTATATAGATGATACCTGTGATACATACATAGGTCCACATATGTTACATATATGAAAGACTGTGATATACACATATGCCACATATACATATATATCTCATGTATACACACACATATATGTAGTTAAGCCATGACACACTTTGCCAGCTATCTCTATATCCAGAGGTTTTTTCCTCAGAGTTGCTTTCTCATTTCCTGTCATAGGAGGCATTTAATCAGAGGTGAGAGAACACTGAAGGTGAAAATTCTTCCATATTTTGTGACCTAACCTTCAGAAGAATTGTCCACTGGGAGTCTCGCTTTAATAATTGCTCCTATGTCCTCAGTGCTTTGCCTGAGGAGAAAACACCAAGTAACGCCAGATGTCCTTGGAGCAGGGCAGGGAACAGCAAATGCAACAGTTTCACAGCATTGTTATCTGGTATTCACTTTTTCTCAAGGTTTATTTGAGGAATAATGTTAGGGAAGGGAGATTATGTAGTGAGCCCACAGCTGTCTGAACAATCCTTTTCTAAGTTGCTTGACTCCATTCTCCCCAGGAGGAAAACCCCAAACCAGCCCCTTTATTAACTCAGCGGTTACAGACGACACTTCAGATGTAGGGAGGGGACCTAAAAGACCTTAGCATTAGTTCTTAGAAAAACAGGGGCCAGATTTGTGTGTGTGTGTGTGTGTGTGTGTGTGTGTGTGTAAAGG
The DNA here is from genome assembly GCA_004363535.1 of Dasyprocta punctata. Taxonomy (NCBI): domain Eukaryota; kingdom Metazoa; phylum Chordata; class Mammalia; order Rodentia; family Dasyproctidae; genus Dasyprocta; species Dasyprocta punctata. Next base: position 13,267 of record RJWM01017256.1, on the reverse strand, counting down.
GCAGAAGGAAATAAATCACAGCAGTACACAGAATTTTAAGTGGACAACCTGTGTCAACATGGGTTTTATTTTGTAAAGTTAAAAGCCATATAATATTTAATCTCAAACACTCCTCTGAATCAGTAAAAGCATGCCACATAACTCTTCAGTTCTACAAAATCATCTATATTATGCATTAAATGAGAGTTTGCTGATGTCTACAAAAGTTCCTTTTTAGTTATGGAAATTGCAAGGGCCGGGAGTTTGGCTCAATGGCTTTAGCACCTTCCTGGCAGGCCCAAGGTTGTGAGTTCGATCTCTGGTACCAAAAAAAACAAAAAACAAAAAACAAAAACAAAAAAAAAATTCAAAAAAAAAATCTTAGCTGTGGAAATTGTTGCTACATTCAAATGGTGGGACATTTAAGGGCCCCCAGATACTGCCATCCAACTTCAATAATTATGAGCTCCCAGACTGTTTTCCATCTTTATTCCAATACTTTCCCTCTCTAAATCCCTGCTTACTAAAAACGCATATCCAATATTGTAATATCTTCTACACATAGTTCAGTGTTTATTTTTATTTTGTTTTTTGTCTTTTAGAGTCAGGGCTTTGCTATGCCATTCAGGCTGGCCTTGAAATCACTTTGTAGCCCAGGTTGGCCTTGAACTCACAACAATCCTCCTACCTCAGTCTCCCCAAGTGATGAGATTACAGGCATGCACTACCATGTCTAGTTTAGTTCAGTGTTTATTATAGAAGAAAAGAACTCCTAAAATATAACACTATCATTAAATACACAAAATTAACCATAAAATGTTAAATATAATTTCCTTGTATCAACTAATACAAAAAAATCCCATCTACGTTTAGATTTCCTTCACCATTAGTTTTATGTGAATACTTGGCTCATGCAGAGAAAGAACAAGCCATGATATTTTCACTCAAGCTTCCCAGAGCTGCCACAAGACCAAGTGATTTGCTTTCTCTGCTTTACAGAAACTCAGAGCCAGACAATCTAGATTTTCACAGGTATCTCAGTCAAACCTCACAGGAAAACATGTGTCCTTCCCTCCTGCAGTCTCTTGGTCCACTACTGCCGAAGCTGTTTGTCAAAGGACAAATGAAATGGCAGCTGAAAAAACAAAAAGCCTTCTCCAAATGTGTGAAATATCTGAGCTATGATACCATTTCACTGGAGTAGATGCAAAAGGACACCTCTAGATCTCCAAGCTGGAATCGCTCACCCTGGTAGGAACAATCCCATAACTAAAGCCATGTGGCTCTGATCTGTGGCTGGTTCCTGGTATCAACTGCTACACTTGTGCACCCAGGTCCCCTCAACTCAGTAGTAAGAACGAAAGGCAAACAAACCATAACTCAGAATCTGCCTGCAGGAGCAGGTTCTGACACAGTGGGTTAGGAATCCCAGAAACCTAAAAATGGAAACACTGCCCCTTTGTTTTTGGACTATTTTCAGACTTCTGGCTTGATTTCTCCCTTTAGATAACTCAGGCTTTCAATCTTGATTCTGACTTCTGGCATTTGCCCTGCTGCCTTGCCCTGACCAAAGGACCTTTGACTTGAATGTGTCAGTTCAAGATTTGCCCAGTTGTGTTCTGATCTCTGAAGTAATATAGCTACAAGTATGATTTATTAAGCAGGCATTAGGTAAACAACAGCTGCTACTGTCTTATCAGAACCTCACAAACCCCACAATTCACTTATTCTGCATATTTTACCAAACATCACTATGTGCCAGGCACTGCCCAAAGTGTTGAGGATGCCTTGTGAGTATGACAGACAAAAATTCCTCCCTTCATTAAGCTTCCATGCCAGGGGCAATGTCCCCTAGGAAGTGGCCATTATTATTCTCACTAATGGATGAGGAAACGGAGGCTCAAGAGTTGTCAATTAATTCATTGGATATCATATAGCTAGGAAATGGCACATCTGGATTGACTCTAAAACCTGTGCTTTGTTTTCCTTACACCGGGCTGCATCATTACAGGGTCCCTACAGGCAGCTGAGCACAGTCAGTGCTGAACAGAGGGCTGCAGAGCACAAACGTGTTTTAAATACTCTGTGTGGCACAGGTGGAATCCTGTTCTCACCAAATGGAAAACACATTCTAACTTCTCTGTTGTGAACAAATCCTATAAAGATGGAAATCTATTGATACTACCAACAAAACAGGCACACTGTGTACTTCCTATGAGATTTTAATTTTTTTTTTTATTAAAGGAAAAGGTACAGGTTTGTTCTCTTAGGAAATAGTAAATTGGAAAGGGGAAAATTTTGCGATGCATTTTATGGCTTTTAAAAAAACACCCAAGTGCTAATTGTTGCTGACCCAAAATTATTACTTCTGATAAAACTGTACTTTCTCTATAAACTGTTCTTACTAAAATTTGAATGTGTTGATGTTTTTATACAACACAGCATAGAATGCATTCTGACTGTTAAAGGTTAGGTAGGTGGAAGACGTAAAATAGTGGCTGGCTAACAGGTTTACTTGGCAACTTACAATATCATCAGTAAATTTGCCATTGCAGGAAGTAATGCTAGGTACTGGTAGGTACTGATGCTAGGTACCTGCTGGGCACCAGACACTGAGCTATGCACAGACCTCTGTTTCTGAGTCACCCACTAGCTGCTGTGTGGCCACTGGCACCAAGGCTCTCTCTCACCTTCACCTTCGCTCTTGTTTATTCAGAAAAGAGCTCAAATGAGCAGAGAAGTGACCTCAGAGGATGAAAGGTGACTAATTCAGGGTACAAAAAGATGAGACAACAAGGAGACCCCAGGCAGGAAATACTTAATGAAGAGCAATATATCATTCAAGTTTCTCATCTGGGAATCAGAATCCAATTCAACACCCAACATTTCCATGACTGAGCAGTGATCCATGAAGAGTCCAGGTCTCCCTGGATTTGGGTTCTTCTAAGGCAGAGGCTCAGGATCTCTGTGCAGGCAAACCTCAGAAAACTGGCATGACGGCTTGGATAAGGTAAAGGTCACAGTCTGCTGTCACCAGGCTTAAGTGTCATTTATGCACCCTCCCCCACCACGTCCCTAGGATTTTTAGCATCAGAGACTCTTTCTTGTGAGCTCATCTCCAGGCAGCTGTAAACTAAAGACAAGATACAAATCAATTCCTTTGCACTGTGCACACTTCTGTAATGCTGACACTCTGCTGCTAAGCTCTGGGTTCCACTTCTAGCATAACTTGCAGTATTTTTGTTTCTGTTTAAAGGGGGGAACCAAAGAGCAAGTGGGAAAAGTGATGAAACCACAAAGCAAAAAAGAATAGGGAAGAAAAGAAAGAAAAGAAAAGAAAAGAAAAGAACAAACTTAGGAGCAGTTTGGGGATACAGGAAGAAAATTTGGAAGCTTCTTCCAAGGTAGGGGCAGTGTGACTCATTGACTTCCTGGCTTTAGATTCAGAGGCAGAAGCAATCCCTGAGAACTGCTTCCTGAAAATCCCAGCAGACTGAATGTCCATTGCATTTGTATCTGGCCATTCTGCCAGAGTTCAAATCCATACACCTGCCCCATTCACGAGTTGTGTGCCCGCGTAAAGAACTTCCTCCTCTATGCCTCAGTGAGTTTATCCATAAAATGAGAATAACAGCATCACCTGCCGTAGAAAGGTTGTTGTGAAGAGTAACTCAGCTCATATGTGCTAAGCACTTAGACAAACCAAAACTCACAAGTGCCACATTGAGTGTTAGATACCTAGAGTCAGTACTGCTTAATGCAGTACGTACCTTTGGAGGCCGGAGGGCACAGGACAGTTAGGTTCTGTAGTCAGAGAGCCTGGGAAAGAATCCAGCCTCTACTACTTATTGGCTGTGTGACACTGGGCATGTTAGTGCCCTCTCTGTGTTTCAGTTCCTCAGTTGTAAAACAGTGACTGACCTCAGTGGATTGTAAATGTGGATTTAGCTAATCCCATGTTAACTGCTTAGCATAGTACCTGCTGCACAAGAGCTGTTTGGAAGATGTGTGCTATTATTTGTATACATTATTATTATAATACAGCCCAATTCAGTCAATTTGCAAATTATCATCCATTCCCTTTCATTCATTCCCTTTTCTTAATTATCTAATTATAAAAGTAAAAACAAATATTCCATGGAGATATTTAAGAAAATGCAGAATCATACAACAAAGAAAATACATATTACCTGACATCCCTGCTGACTCTCGAATCCAGTGATGAGATCTGTGTTGTGGGTCATTTCAGTCTTCCTCTGGGCTCAAATGAGTGAACATGTTTTCTTTCATGCAACTGGGACCTAGTGCCTGTTTACGCCCTGCTTTTCTCACTTTTTGGACCTGTCCTTTAGTCAGCATTCTAGGGAACATGGCCCACAGGCTGGTGCCACCTCTCTGCAGGGAGATGGTCAGTGCGTCACACCTCTAGTCTTGCTATAGCCTTTTCTGCCTAGTCAGGGCTGCATGTCTACTTGCTAGACATAACAGGAGTTGGAACAGGTTTTCCCCTCTGCTTTTTGTTTTTCATTTTATGATAAGAAAGGTGAAGAAGGCAAGAGCAGTTAGCGAGGGAAGTGGTACATGGCCCCAAAGACTCCCAAATTCAAATTGTGGTGTCCTTTCTAACCACAGCCCAGTGCAGCTAAAGACAAACCCCACGAGGGGAGGGAGGAACAGCTCTCTAGCAGTTTTCTAGGAATTCTTAGTTATGCTGGAATTTCAAATGATTTCAAAGGCAAAGAGCCAGAAGATCTGGGTGTAAACTTCCAAGGATGAAAGCTCATTGCTGCAGAAATGGGCCACATCCAAGCGTCACCCTCTGAGCCTTGGCTCAGAGGCAGCATGGGAGTGACTCTGGGTGCGGGGCTCCTGTGACACTGGATAAAGGCCTTTCACAAGCACCCCCAGGATTTTCCTGCCGGTCCCAGGCACTATCGGTGCCCAATCCCTTCGTCTTCCATACAACTCCAAGATTTTTCCTTTTTGTCTCTGCCACCCTGCCCACCTCGCAGCTGTGAAAGAAGGAACATGTTCCAGTACAGTCCTGAATGGCCCTTTGGAAATATGAGTGGCAGTTCCTGACACACCTCTTTCTCTTACAGATGGGAAAACTGCTGCCAAGATGGTTTGTTTGGCTTTCACCAAAGTGCCTTTACTGCTCCCAGTGAAAACCGACAAAGAAGAATCAAGTTTTCAAAATTACTTGAAGACAAAGGTGTCATTTTGTAGACTGGTAAGTAAAGACCAAGTGTCAATTTAATACCATTCTAATCACATGGCAGAATGCATAAGCCTTTCCTTATTCCTCTGTCCAGTGTTGATCATGGGTAAATGTCTTCAATTCCTCACAGTGACACTAATCAAAGTACTACACTATCAGAAGAATCTACGTGAGTGACAGTATTTAAGAATTTTTTAGTTTCTCATTATTTCAAATACATCAGTAAACATGCAAATTACCTTTGCCAGAACGTAGTGTAATATGCAGTTCTACTAAGTGCCGTTCCACTAAGTGTTCCCCACTCTTGCATTTTTTTTAAACAGCAGGAAACACAAGACTCCAAGTCTCCTGTAGGACTTCAGAGAACACGACTTTCCACATTGCCTTTCACAGATTGGTGTGCTTTTCTATACCATGAGACTTTGTATCCCAGAGACGGTGGGAAAATCTTTCCACATGAGTCACAGCTGATATTTCCAACACTGGAAAGTCTACTTTGCTCATGAATCGTGCAATACATAGACTATAAGAAGAAAAACTATGCTGCTGACTTCCTGAAAGCAAACAAAGCCTGTGGCAATCAATAATGAGGGAGCAAAATAGCAAAGGGCCAAGATAGGCTTCTCCTAATTTTCATTTAGCATTATTCTGAAACATCACCCCAGAACGAGCAGGCAAGAATATGTGGCGGCATGGTGTCTTTCTTCTCAGAGGTTTGCTTTTCCTGGTAAAGGCAAGTAGTAAAACATTACCAGGCCTGAGGGACAAACAGGGTCCAAAATAGCATGATTTGCCAGTTTTGGTCAAATTGAAGAAACAGTGATCTCAGTGATGTATAAATTATACATTTATAATCACTAGTTAGGTCTCAGACCCCAAATGACTCCAGGGAGCACAATGACATTTTAAGGTTATACACTGTTCCAATACCTGGCCACCTGGCTGTCTATTTCCAAAACAAGGCATTCAGCATTCCTGGTTGCCATGGGCTATGGCCTAGTGATATCAAAAAAGGGCTCATTTAAAAATTCTCCTACTTTGAGCTGACATCTGATTTAAATCAGAACTTTTTCTTTTGTATGTAAATTTCTTTCTTTCCTAAACTTCTTTTGTGATTAGGTCCCTGAGGGAAAACTGACCTTCCGAAAAGAACAAGTAAGACATCTTGCAATTCCAAAATAACCTCCAAGAGAAAATGTTGTGAAGCATCATAATGATCATAAGTTTCCTAAACCCTAGAGGTAACTCTTGTTTATGTAAAAACATGCGCTATTTGTCACCATACTTGACTAAACCCCAGGAATAACTCTTGTGTACATAAAAGATATTCTACCTGGCACCTTTTTGCTTAAAGGCCTAAATTTCTCTTCATTTGCTTTACAATAAACTCTCCCTATTCTTCTGCAGGGTTACCTGTGTGTCTTGACTAAATTCTTTCATCAAAGCCACAAAGGATCCAGGAGCAGAGCCAAAGGTTGCTTCATAGTGTCAGGACCTGGCTTTCCCATGACAATTATCAAGGCACTTTCACCTTGTGGATGGAATTATATGGCATGGCCAGCCCAGGAAACTTGTTTCCTTCTGAGATTGTTCCAGCTTGAATGGCAACATTAAAACATAATGCCACAAAACTCAACAAAACTATTTTATAAATAGCACACATGCTATGGCCATTAATACTACAGTAAAGCTCTGCCTGGGCGACCCAGCTGCAAAATCTATCAGCTGGTCAGTGACATGTAGATTTGCTTTATCAGGGTAGAGTCCACCAAGCACCCTATGGGAATGTACCAAGAAAACAGAATTCTGAGGCCCTCACGGGTTTTATTTACTCACTGTGGACCTTAGGTCCAAGGACACTTGGACATGAGGAGGTCAAAGAATATTTGAAAGCCAGGTGAGGGGGTGCATGCCTGTAATCCTAGCCCAGGAGGATGATTACAAGTTTGAGGCCAGCCTGGGAAACTTAGCAACCCTGTGTTGTCTCAAAATAAAAATTTAATAAAAGAGCTGAGTATGTAACTCAGTGCTCTCTAGGCTCAATCCTCAGTCACACACACACACACACACACACACACACACGCACACACACACACACAGAAGGTGCGGGGGGAGATAAAGAGACCCACAAAAACATTTGAAAATAGAAGTTCAGTAAAATTGTGCGCCTTTCAAAAATTAAGTGTATTGTATTTTCCATAGATTTTAAAAATTACATCTTATACAAAAAGCAATGACGATAATTTCATTATAGGGAATCTATTTTGATATTATAATTAGATTTTAAAGGGATGACACAAAAGAGTAGATCTAAAAAGAGAGGGAGGCAGGCAACAGGCAAAGGAGAGGACAAGGCTGTCCGTGTTTTTGGCTTAGCAAAAGCTCGCTCTAAAGCTTTGGCAGCTTCTCTGCCTTTCTCCTCCTTCCTCTGTTCCTACCTTCTTAGAACAAGAGTAAAGATATGCATAACAGATGAGCAGGGAATGGAGGTAGGAAAGGGGAAATGAAGGGAGAAAAGAGAAATCTTTCCACTGACAGAGACTTTCTGCTTGACAGAAGTTTAGTGTGGCTTCCAAAACCTCTCTTAGACCTATCTGCGTACTGTCTTGAAAAGTTCCCAAGAACCTTGCTAAGTCATTTCAGCAACACCGCTCCCTCCCTGAACCCTCAATATCTGATAATCCAGTACATCTGACCCCATTCTTTTGCCTTCATCATCCCCTAGGAGATGTTGGATCCCTCTGGCCCATTTTACAGAAAAATCTTGTTAGGTCTGTTTATCCCCAGTCCATCTTGATCCTAATGTTCCCTCTTACCCATTTTCCATCCACTGAGCCCCACTCCTTGTTCCTTGGCTACAAATTTCCATTTGCCCAGGTTGTATTCTGAGTTGAGCACAATCTCTCTCCCACATCACAGCGAAATGTCATTCCAGTTCTCCTACGCCACTGAAATAATTCTTTCATCAACGGCACAGAGTTTAAAGTCCTGCACACTGGTGATGAGAAATTTTAACTCTGGTATTCATTTATTCTTTCAATGAGCTCAGTGCCTACTGCAAGCCCAACAAGAAGGAGGGACATAGAGAGCCCAAAACATCAAATGCAGACCCCAGGCAAATAAAAGCAGAATTAAAAGCTGGTCACTGCTCTGAGGGAAGGTTTTAAAAGTATTTATAGGAGCCAGTGTAGGGTAGGAGGAGGTGACCTCTGGGCTAAACCTAGCAAGAAGAGCTTTTCAGGTAGAAGGCAGAAAGAAGAGCTAGGAGTATGGGGAACCCCCGGAGCAGGCAGAGGTCATGCCATGCAGGGTGGGGAGGGCCATAGTGAAGGGGGGATGGGAAGCCCCTGAGAAGCAGTGAGGAAGGACAAGATCTCATGTGAGTGTGCCAGGGTCCCTGGTTGCTGGTGATGAATGGAGGGCTGGAGTAGGCCAGCTGGCTGTGGGACAGGTGTTGGTAAGCTTGTTCTGGGAAGAGCAAGACAGTATATGTTTCAAGTACTGTGGGCCAAGAGGCAAAATCAAGGATAGCATGTATGTACTTACATAACCAGAGAAAACAAACTTTTGTAATATATAATCACCAAAGTTCAAAATATAGTAGTAATTATTGAGCTAATTTTAAAAATGCAGGTTGACTAGTGAAATGAATGGAATTCTTTTCTGAGGGAAATAGCACCTTGCTAAGAGGTGTTCTGATCCTGTGGCATAAGAGCCGCCACAGACCATATGTAAACAAATGCCTCTATGCCAAATAACTTAAAGGGCTGAAATTTGAACTACGCATCATTTTCATATTTCAGGAAATGCTACTGTTCTTTTGACATTTTTTCCCCAGCTATCTGGAAATGTAAGAACTTTGTAGTTCAAGGATGGGACAAAACAACAACAACAACAACAAACGAAACAGGGGAGAAGATAAAATTGAGCTATAGGCTCCAATTTGTCAGCCCTTATCACAGAATGTCCACATGCTGAATGGATGTGTCTAAATTTCTGCTAACGAGAACATTCATTTTGTGCAGATTGCTATATGGTGATACAATGCTTTTCTCACTGCATCACAGTAAAGGACTTGTGATATAAGGGTGTCCATTATGGGAGATACTATGTCTGATCTGTTGTAAGGGACTTTCCCACCTGTGCAATTAGAAGCAATCAGTACCTCTCCCCACAAAGGAATTCATCTGTGAGCAATAATTAGGGTACAGAGGCTATTCCTTTTCTTTTCTCCAGTTTTTATTTTCTATTAGTACATGTTTGCAGTACACAACAGTTACATTCCTTGGGGGAAGTTGGTACATGTGAACAACACATCTTTTTCATCCTCTTCCTATACCTTCCTCCATCTCTTGGTCCTTCTCCCATTTGAAAAAAAGATCTATCTTCCTATTTCTTATTATCCATTTTTTATTTTGCTCTTTATATTTTGGGTTTATCTTATAGTAAACTATGTGCTATCTGAGCTTGTGTGTCTGATTTATTTCACTTAACATTGTGGTCTCAAGGTGCATACATTTTCCCATGAATGACTCAAGTTTATCCTTCTTTGTGGTGAATTTGTATATCGTTGTGTGTAAATGCCACATCTTCTTTATATATTCATCTGTTGATGGACAAAGAGGCCACTTCTAAGATTTAGCTATTATAAATTGTGTTGCTATAAACATGGTTATGCATGCATCACTGTACATATATGATATCTTTACTTCTTTTGGGAAGAATCCCAGAAGGAGGAGAGCTGGGTCAAACAGGATTTCTATTTTTAATGTTCTGAAGAATTTCTGTACTGCCTGCCATAGTGGTTCTACCAGTTTACATTCCCACCAACAATGTAGAATGGTTCCATTTTCCCTGCAGTCTCATCAACATTTGTAATTATTTGGTGTCTTGTTAACAGCCATTCTTATAGGAATAAGGTGGAATATCAGGGTTGTTTTAATTTGTACTTCTCTAATAGCCAAAGAGGTTGAACATTTTTTCATGCACTTATTGGCACTTTGTACTTCTTCTTTTGGGAAGTGTCCATTCATTTCAGTTGTCCATTTTTGATTGGGTCTTTTATTTAAGGGGTGTAATTTTTTTTTGAGTTCTTTATACTTTGTGTGAAGAGTAGGTGGCAATTTTTTCCCCACTATGTAAGTTGTCACTTCACTCTGTTGGTTGTTGCCTTTGCTGTGCACAAGCTTTTTAATTTGATGTGATCCCATTTGTTGGTTCTTGATATTATTTCTTGTGCAGTTGGGGAGAATCCTCACCTACATCTATGTCTTTAAGAGTTTTACTTATTTTATCTTCCAGCAGATTACGTGTTTCTGTTTCAACATTTAGATCTTTGATCCATTTTAATTTTAGTTTAGTGTACAGTGAGAGATACGGATCTAGCTTCAATCATCTGCATGTGGATAGCCAGTTTTCCCAGCACCACTTATTAAAGAGGCTATTTTTCCTCCAATGTGTGTTTCTGGCTCCTTTATCAAAGACTGCATAACTGAATGTGTCTGGAGGTGTTTCTGCATCCTCTATTCTGTTCCATTGATCCACATGTCTCTTTTTGTTCCAGTACCATGCTGCTTTTTATCACTAGCTTTGTAATAACTTGAAATCCAAGATGGTGAAGACTTCTTCTTCGTTCTTGTTACTCAGGACTGCTTTTGCTATTCTGGGTCTCTTCTGATTCCATAAGAAGTTAAGATTATTTAGAGAACATTTTTTTTCCTAACAATGTTTCACTCAGCAATTTAAGCTTCCATGAGTAGTCCCTACCTAGAACAATTTTACAATTAAAATTGTAAATTTGGAAATTACAAAATAATTTGGGTATGATTTATAATGACTGCCTAATATATCATTTTGTGAATTATATATTTATTGAATCTTCTGCAGTTAAAAATTTAGATGGTTTCTTTTCTTTCTCTTTTGGCTGCTATTATAAGTAATTTTTTCCATTAGTATTCTATAGCTATAGACTTATAGACACCTATAATTAGGTGCTTAAAAAAAGACTCCTTGAAGTGAAACTGAGTCAACAGACCTTATTCATTCTCTAAAGGATTTAGTCTATATCAACAAAATTGAGTCTTAAGGAATTATAACATTTTTTCCTTCCAGTAAGTGTTATAAGAACCTGGCCCCTCACAGTCCAGCAAAACTTTAGAAAGTATCATTAACAAACTGATAAATGAAAATGGTTTCTCATTACAGGTTGAATATCCCTTAACTGAAATGCTAGGAGCAACGAGTTTCAGAGTTCGGCTTTTGCAAATTTTGAAATATTTGGTTATACTTTACTGGTTGCATATCCTTAATTGAAAATATGAAATCCAAAATGATCCAATATCTGAAAATTTTGAGCAGCAACTTGAAATTTAATGTTTTGGATTTTGGAACATTTTAGATTTCAGATTTTTGGATTAAACAGATGTTCAACCTGTAGTTTAATTTGCATTTACTCAACTGTAGTAAGGCCAAAATATTTCTTCTTCTCCTTAATGTGCCCATCCTTCTACATATCCTTTTTGCATCAATCTGTAAGAGCTCTTTATATATTAGAGACACTAATTCTTTATCTTCAATATGTATTAATATATATTTTCCCAAATTGAAGAAAAAACTGTTTCCAAAAGAATACTGAAATTTACATAGTTATTTACATTACCACAATTAACCTCTTCTTCTATGAGACAGATGGAAAAATAATGAAGGAGGTAATGAAAAACGTTAACAAACTTAGAAATTTTTTGAATTTTAGCATTTTTAAAGAAAAACTCCCTAATGAACTTTCTAATGAAATACTAAATTTATTATTGGCATTATCAAATTATTTTCTGATATTTGCTATTTATGTTACATGTAGCTAATTTTAATACACACAAAAGATTTTGTTAATTCATAATTTTATATCTACTGTTTCATAATCAGCATAGATGTAATTTTTAATTAACAACATGACATAATGCAATTCTTAATTAAAAGTATTGTACAACACATTTAGTTTTCACTCGTATAAAGAGTATTATTGTGCACATCATTGTATCAATTCTTTCTGATTCCTTTAAAGAACCAGAAACACCAACTAGAGCAGTAAAAAATGTCCCAAGATATTGCCAAAGGTCCCCTGGTGGGGGATAAAATATGTAGAAAGAACACGAATACACAGTGAAGTTTCATTGCTGAATTTGACCTCAAAAAAATGTAACTTTTTAGTGTTAAATTCTCAAATCGATCTTAAAAACAAGAACTACCTGGCTCTGTGTGGTTGTAAAAGCTTGCAATTCCAGCACTCTGGAAAACTGAGGCAGGAAGATCACAAGTTGGAGCCCAGCCTGGACAACTTAGTAATTTAGTGAGACACTGTCTCCAAATAATAAAAAAATAATATTTTTTAAAGGGTTAGAGATGTAGGTTCAGTGCAAAGGTCTTGGGCTCAACATCTAGTATCATACAAACAAACAAACCAAAATAAAACAACCTGATTATCATGGGAAACACTATACTACATACAGGTTTATTGTTTTCTGCCAGAGAACACTCCTCAGGAAGGCCTGCTCATCATTTGCTAAGCCCTGGATATTTGTGTATCACAAGCAATGTTTAAAAGATACTATCTCCCCAAATCTCCCATGCATAACATGGATTTCAATAAATTTATTTATTCTGGCTATTAATTCTGTAGTACTGTATTTAGAAGTATTATAAATTGCACTTTCGGTGCTAGCAAGTCTGTTTAAGGCCCGTATGATAATTTCATGTGCTTCCTTCAGTAACAGATTGCACATCACTTTGTGGTGATTCTGAATCTGACTTTCTAGGTCAAATTCAGCAATGAAACTTCACTATGTATTCCTGTTCTTTCTGCATATTTTATCTCCCACCAGGAGACATCTGGCAATACCTTGGGGCGTTTTTTATTGCTATAGTTGGTGTTACTGATATATAGTAGGTGGAGGCTAGCTACATTGTTAAGTACCCTAAAACACTCACAACGGTCCTCTTACAACAAAAATGACCTGGTCCCAAATGTCAGTGAGTCAAGATTGAGAATTCCTATCCTGAAACAAAATGTCT
>RJWM01017255.1:0-43539 GCA_004363535.1 Dasyprocta punctata | reverse complement strand
TCTTCCAGATCCTCAGTGGGTTTATCATATGGGATTCCAGAGCTCATCGAACTTTTAATTCCCTCTTTGACCCTTGATGCCTCTCAGCTCTTCTTCATATTCTGTCCTAATTCTTCACCAAGAAGCATCTCCATGTTCCACCAGAGGAAGACGTCACAGCGTTATGCTTCCTAGGGACCTATGGAAGTCCTCAGAGGCCGGCTGTGAAGTGACAACAAGCTTCCACCTGCCTGGGCTTGGTACAAGCTTCAGTCCAAACCTGTGGTTCTTGCCACGTCAGGGAAGCTAACAGGGACTTCAGGTCATCTCCAGTGCCACTAGTGAGATATGAGGCTGCTTTCCTGCTGCACGCCTTAAAGGCGGCACCCTGTATTTGGAGAAGTGTCTGTGTTCTCCAGTTAATGACAGGACGATGGTGCTGTGGCAAATGATGGGGTGAAATATTCACTGTCAGGGTGATTTTGGGCATGAACTTGGCATTATTTATGCCAAGGAGACCAACATTCCTTCTGCAATTTTATAATAAAAAAAATCTTGTTAGGTGATAGTGCCTCTGTCTTTAACCATGTAGGAGGTGGCACTAGGTCCAGGTACACTGTTTGCTGGTCCTTAACTTTTCTTTCAAGGAAAGGAGTGGGGCAGCACCCAGTTTGGACCATCACGCTTGTATTTTTGGAGTTTTGTTGCTGTATTTGTACAGGCTTTTTCTCCTTTCCTCCTAGCTGATGGTTAGGATAGTTGCATACCCCACAGCTCTGAGTTGTACCCTTTCCTTGTTAGAGAAATTGGATGAGGGAGGCTGTTAGTGGGCACTCTGTGCTAAAAAGTAGGACCTGGCACACTTCAACTCGTAGAGTTCAAACCTTGGGCTTTGTTTTGGAAGAGACTTTATCTGTAAGGAGGAAAAAGCTGAGGACCGAAAGCTGCCCCAGAGAGGGGAGGGGCTCTGGGGAGGTGGATTTCCCCAAACCTTGTTCTTTGTACCTATTCTTTTTTTAACTAAGCATAAGCAGGAGTCCTTAGTGAAATAGCCGATCCTAAGGCAGAGGGAATGCAAAATGAGTAAGGAACATTTCGTGCAAAAAAGTAGAGAAGCATTCAAAAGTGGGTGGATACATATCAGAAGAGCCAAAAAGTGAACTTCAAGATATTTCTGTCCAAATCTGAGACAATCTGAGCATTAAATTAATGGTAAAATGGATTATAACCTATTAGAAAGAATCTGTGATTCCACAATGACAATAAAAAAGGTGAATATAAATGAACGAGAAAGAAAATCTTTTCCGTATTACAGGACTGTGCGATCCTAACAAAATATCAATGCACTTGCATAAAAAATTATTTTGCAAATACAACAATTGATTTGGGCAAGATTCAAAAATTGATACAAACTATTAGATAGCTGTTGGGTGAGGAACAGGTCTTGATGTAATTGTAAAACATACCTTAGCATTAATATTAATTATAAATGGACAGTAGTAAAGTCAGGGTGGAGAAATTACCTTAACCAAGTGATCAAAGCTGTTTCCCCAATAGTGGCAGAACTCAAGTCATGCACCCCCTGTCGATGACTGCAGAGGGACACGGAATGATGTGTTATTTTCCTGAGAAAAATGCGTAGCCTGAGAGAATATCAAACAGATATCAGCTGAGTGACGTTCTGTGAGATAAAAGGCAGTTATGTTTGAAACAAATGTCAAGGTTATGACAGAAGGGCTGGGGACAGTTCCAGTTGAAAGAAAACTATTTAGGTAATAGAGGTCACAACTAAATGTTCTGTGTGATTTGAATTGGATCCTGACCTGGGAAAAAAATTCATGATGAATTTTTTTGGGACATTTGATATAAATTGAATGTGGACTATATTTCCTGATTTTTTGCTGTACTGTGGTTTAATTACAAACTGTCTTGGTTCACAGAAAGTGTAGTTTGAAGCATTTAGTGATAATATTGCATGATATTTGCATCTAACTCTTCAATACGTGCATACACACATATGCGCATATGGATGGATAATTAAATGAGTATGACAAGGTGTTAAAATGTTAATTTGTGAAAGGGCACATGATAATTGCTTATACTATCCCTATAAGTTTCCAATATGTTTTATTTTTGCGACTTTCCTATTTTTTTAATGCATGAGGCAAAAATGATAGATTTTGACCTTCACTCTGAAGAGGTACAGTCCTCATGCTGGGGAGTGGGGTGAGGGCACACAGCCTCAGCATGATGGTGCCCCTTACTAATGGTGTTGGCTCAGGTGGGTCAGTTCGCTTCTCCTGAGCTCATGTGAGAACCAATTCAGAAAATACAGGTGAGGAATCCCTGAATAGGACGTCAAGTTGCAAGGTGTTTTGTTTTGTTTTGTTTTTGGTACTGGGGATAGAACCCAAAGCCTTCAAATGAGCTACGCCCATTGTCAAGGCAGAGTACGAACTTATAGTCCTCCAGGCTCAGCCTGCCAGTGTACTCGGATGAAAATCTTGTGCTACTACACCTGGCTTATGTTTTTATTATTCACTGTGATGATGTAGATGAAATACAATAATAACTTGTTTGCTTAAGCTTGTAGTTATTTATTTCCAGAGCTGTGCACATATGTAACCAAGAAGAAGAACAAGAAAGCATTTATTCTTAAAATAGAGAAAAAATTTACCATTGAGCTCAGTCCCTAGACACATAGGAAGATAGCTCTGGTGGTTGAGGGAGAGGTGAGGGTATTGTTAGATGGCTCCATTTTAAATCGATCTGAGATAACCTGTTCTAGCTGTTTAGATTGAAGGGGCATGGGAGGGAAAGGAGAAGTTGGCTATAAGGAGGTTTGAAGACCTCTGTGTGGTATTAACTGTAGGAAGTGTGCATAGATACAAAAGGAGGGCAACCTGCTGAAAAGCAGAACGTCTACAAACTCACGTTCCAAAGGAACTCCTGGTGTATGAACTCCTGCATACTCTTTACGTAGGAATCCTTACAGAGTGCTCTTATTTTTAGTGATGTTTTCAAGATAGAACTGAGATTGCACCAGAGTATTTGAAAAGATTTGAGCTGGAAAAAGAGCAAGTTTGACTTTAATTCTTTGCTCCCATTTGCCCTGAATTGGACAGATGCTCTGCAGTGATTTCAAGGTGCAAACTTGCCGCCCACCTGAATGCGCATGGTACTGCAACACATCTGTCTGGCATTTGGGGTAGTGGCATTAAGAGAATAGGGGCAATTTCAGATCAACTTGTTAGTTTTTAGTAACAAGCTTCTACCCTTTGTTCTAGAATGTTTCCTGAGTTAATACATATTTTCTTAACTGTCTGGTCCACATTTCAAAATCCATGCATCATATTCTAGCCCAGTCCTTAACCCCAAACTTGCTGTAGTTACTGAGTGGCTCATTCTGGTGAATGGAATTACAATCCACTGAGGTGTTTGCCTGCTCAGCTAATTGAGCAGCAACTATTCACAAGGGCAGGGTTTGAAGTGCTTGAGGGGTGAGAAGGTTTCTTTGTGATATCTTTCTTTAAAACAATCCAGGTGAAGGATGCTCAGCCCACCACGTCCCCTTTGCTCTTTTTTTTTTGGGGGGGGCACCGGGGATCGAACTCACAACCTCGCGCCTGCCAGGGCAGGTGCTTAAGTCGCTGAGCCAAACTCCCGGCCCTAGTTTTTTGAGGCAGGATCGCACTATGTAGCTCAGGCCAGTCTTGCGCTGGTGTTGTAGCCCAAGCCGGCCTCGAACTCACAACGCTCCTCCTACCTCAGCCTCCCGAGTGCTGGGATTAAAGGCGTGCGCCACCACGCCCGGCCCCTTTGCTCTTTTATGAAGTCTGTTGCATGCAATCCATGTGCCCCCTTCCTCATCAAGCCCACGTCCAGTCTGCTTTTCAGGACCCTGGTCAATTCTAGGTTTTCCAAACCTTCCACAAGTTTTCACTTATAACTGGGAATGATTTTCCCTCCAGTGAATCTCTACCACCCCTTTGGAGTACTCTTGAGGGACTGTATTTCCTCCCTCAAGTAGCTATTTATGCATGGTTGTTTTCCCTGCTAGACCATAAGTGCCTTGAAGACAGGTGCCATGTCCAACATATCTTTACATTCTCAAGCTCCACGTTCCACATGGCCAGAGCTTCATAAATATTTTTTGGGTGAATATAAGGACCATCTTAGTAAAATTTATAACCACTAATAGTTCTGAAGTTAGAAGTTAGGTAAGTACCTGAAAGGACCGCCTGTGTTTTGGATTAGCCTACAGATGTGATAGCAAATGTGGTACTCACTAGCTATATATTGCTATTTTATTTTAAATTAAGATAAAAAATGAAATAAAAAGAATTAGCTCCTCAGTGTCACTATTCACATTACAAGGGCTCAGTGGCCACACGTGGCTGGTCATCCCCACCCTGAACAGCGAGACAGGACATTTCCGACCTCGCAGACATTCTCCTGGTCTCAGGCATGGTCATGCCAGGTTCCCAAATCTTTCGAGTTGCTGACCCTTTCTTTTCATTCGCCTCCACTCCCATATGTGCCTTTGCTGCCTAGCCTGCCTGAGATGCAGGCAGATCATTGGCTCTGTTCAAGGACCAGCTGGTGCTTGTGGATAAGAGACGGATCTCACTGGTTGTGTGGTCTACCAATTTTACTGAATTAATTCACTATGAACTTTTTTCTTTACAAGCATCTTTACTAAGAAATAAGTTATGCACCATAAAATTCATCTTTTTAGAATGTATAATTTAAGGCAGGCATGGTGGCACACGGCTTTAATCCCAGCACTCGGGAGGCTGAGGTAGGAGGAGCGTTGTGAGTTCGAGGCCAACTTGAGCTATAATGTGAGCGCAAGGCTGGCCTGAGCTACATAGTGTGACCCTGCCTCAAAAAAACTAGGGCCAGGAGTTTGGCTCAGTGGTTTAAGCACCTGTCTGGCACGCGCAAGGTTATGAGTTTGATCCCTGGTGCCACAAAAAAAAAAAAAAAAAAAAAAACAGAAGTGTAATTCACATATTTTTAGTAAACCCACAATGTTTTGTAGCCTTCAGGACAATTTAATTTGAGAGCATTTCTATCAACCCTCGAAAGGCTCCCATGTGCCCATTTCAGTGACTCTTCATTCACAGTTTTTTAAAAAATTCATTTTAAAGAGAATAAAATCAAAAAAACTAAACCAAAATAAAACAGAATAAAGCCAACCAGAACAAAACAATGAAAGTGATGCAGGACTTCATAACAAAGTAATAGGAAATCAACAATGACTGCCATAATGTCTGCTTTCTTCAAAATAGCTGTCCATACCATCAGACATAATAAAATCAAACAGAAAAGAACAGAATAAAACCAATAAAAACAAAAGAATGAAAGAATATTCTAAAGAGAATAAAACCAAACAAAATAAAACAGAATAAAGCCAATCAAAACAAAACAGTGAAAGTGATACAAGACTTTAAAATAGGACACTAGGAATCAACAATGGCTACCACAATGCCTATTATCTTCAAAATTGTCGCCTATACCATCAGATGTAACAAAATCAAACAAAAAACAGAATGAAACCAATCAAAACAGAACATTGAATAAAACAAAACAATAAAACAGAACAAAACAAAACAGAACAATATTGGATTTTGAAAACAAAATAGAAGCAAATTCCCCATATTTGCTATACTGTACACTGTTATCCTCTCAATAGATGCCCAGACCACCAGCCTCAGGCCTGGAAAGTCAACCAAACAACAGAAGCATTAAGTTGTTTTGGTACCTTAGATGCTATCAGCTCAGCCTGTCCTCCGAATCAGCTGGTTGCTTATGGAGGGGGAGATGGGGTGTTCTTGTCTCCCAGCCTGCTTGCTGGTTGGCCCACAGGAAGGGTGAATTGGCTTCTCATTCTTCTTGTTACTCCTCCCAGGCCCAGCAAGGCTTTTACTGACTCATGGGAAGGGAGAATTTGGCTTGTTCTTCTCCTGGGACCTGCATGGCTTGCACCAATACCTGGGAGGGGCGAACTCTTCATTCATACTCTTGTTCCAGACAATCACTTATCTATTTTCCAACCTGATAGGGTGGACTCTTTATATGGCATTGTGGAGTACAATCTTTTGTGTCTGGCTTCTCCAAACTAGCAAGTTACTACTGAAATTTATTTATTCAGTTGCAACATTTCATTCCTTTTCATTGATACTATTTTTATATTGATATACTACATTTTAATTTTTCACCTATTTGTAGACATTTGAGCAATTTCTACTTTCTGGCTATTGTGAATAATGCTATAATGAACACTTGAAGAAAATGTGCAGACACGTGTTTTTACTTCCCTTGGAACATACCCAAGAGTAGAACTGCTGGATCATCTGGCAGTCAATATTTAGCATTTTAAGAAACTGAAAAATGGTTTTTCAAAATAGCTGTACCATTTTACATTTCTGTCAGCAATACATATTGTCCAGTTCATATTCTTTCTCATTCTTTTGCATTCCTTTTTTTTTAAAGAGGATAAAATCCAACAAAACAAAACAGAGTAAAACCAATCAAAACAAAGTGGTGAAAACAGTACAGAACTTTGAAGCAGGGTAATAGGAAATCAACAATGGCTACCACAATGTATCTTGTTATCTTCACAATAGTTGTCCATTCCATTAGACATAATAAAATCAAATAAAACAAAACAGAATAAAACCAATTAAAACAGAACACTGAGTAAAACAAAACAATAAATTGGAAAAAAAAACAGTGAGAACAATTTTGGATTTCAGAAACAAGACAGAAGGAAATTCCCTGTATTTACTATATTGCATACTATTATCCTCCTAATAGATGCTCAGACTACCAGCCTTAGGCCTGCAAAGTCAATCAAACAATACAAGCATTCAGTTGTTTTTATACCTTAGTTCCTATGAACTCAGCCTGTCTTCTGAACCAGCTGGCTGCTTACAGGTGGGGAGGGCGGTTCTTGATTCTCAGCCTGTGTGCCAGTCAGCTCATGGGAAGGGTGAACGGGCTTCTCTCTTCCTGGGCCCCCATGGCTTGTGTGGCTCATGGGAGGGGTGAACTGGCTTCTCGATCTGCTCCTCACAGACCAGGATGGCCTCTGCTGACTCACAGGGAGGGCAGACTGGCTTCTCTCTTCCTGGGCCCCGCGTGGTTTGCATTGTTTACCAGAAGAGCAAACTGGCTTCTTGGAGTGCTCCTCCAGACCCAGCATGGCTTCTGCCAGTTCATGGGAGGGTGAATTTTTTTTGCATCCTTAACCAAAATTGCTTTTGTCTTTCTTTTTGATTATTACTATAATAATAGCATCTTATTGCCTTTTCAGATTTATCTAATGACAAATAACAGTGAACATCTTTTATGTGCTTATTGACTATTCATGCAATTTATTTGGTGAAATATCTCTTCAAATATCTTGCTAATTATAGATTTTGGTCACTTATGTTCTTAATATTGAGTTATGAGAGCTCTTTATATATTCTGGATACAAATCTTTCGTCAGGTATACTATTTCCAATTATTTTTTCCTAGGCTGTGACTTGTATATTCCATGTGTGTATGTGTGTGTGTGCAGTACTGGGGATTGAATGCAGGCCTTATGTTTATTCTGTATGTGCTGTGCCATTGAGGTTCATCCATAGCCGTGATTTTTCATTTTACTTGAGACAAGGTCTTGCACAGTTTTCCATGCTGACTTTGACCTTGTGATGGTTTTGCCTCAGCCTCTTGAGTAGCCGGGAATACAGGTGTATACCACTCTACCCAGTTATTCTCACATTCTCAGTGTATTTTGAATTTCAAAAACTCTTAATTTTGGTGAAGTCCAATTTATATAACACTAATTATTTTCTCCTAGGATAAATTATCTGACTTTAGGATAAAGACCTTCAAAATGCATAAATTGACCTCTTCCCCGTTTTTAATGCATTATACTTACTCAAATTAAATTGCTTCAAAAAGTAAAACTTCCTGTCTCTGTTAGAAATATCAGTTTCATTAACACTAAAGAAAGAAGTTCAGGTGCAGTGCATTCTCTGAGTAAGGTTTTTCTTTCCCCACAGTAACTCCTGGGTGTGTTCTGTCTGTGCACTGCTGCTTCCTTCGTTAGGTCTCATGAACTGGTCAACATCACCACATATTCCTCTGTTCCTAACTCTACTGCTACTACTATTACTATTATTATTATTATTATTATTTCATTTTTCCCTCTCATGGTGCTACAGGAAGACATAATAGCTCATTTTTTTTGTTTCTGATTAAACACTTTGAATATTTTGTTTTAATTAGCAAGTATTCACAGCCTCTCTAGGGATTAGGTGACCTAGGATTACTCTATACCAAAATTTTTGCACACTTATGGGGGGCAATTAACTTCAGTTCACTTTGCTTAGAAAAGGATGAATGCATCATTGTCTACTTGTCATATTTGGCACTGTAATATATATTTTATACAAAATTGTTTATTCAGTTGGACTGAGTTTTAAGTAGATACTGTTATATATTTCATAGACAAGGAACCTGAAGCTTGGAAATGCTAAGCAGTTTCAATACTTTTTCAACCATAGGCAACAGATTTTGTAAATTCCAAAATCATAATGTTTAATGTCATTTAATCTTAACCCACACTAGCTGGCCGCAGATTGCCTATCTTAATCTCTTTGGAGGCTTGAAGAATAAAATATTTATCCATAATAGGTTTATTGGAGTGTATTGCTCAGCTGATATTCTGGCTTTCCTTTTAAACCTAAAAATGAAAATCACATCCCAAGGGTATTGCGTTTTTATATGAAAAAATGGAAAGGATTTTCCATAGCATTCATGGAATATAAATAAAAGTATACTAATGTGCCCTGTGATTACCATTATAAAGTAATTGTGTAATATTGTAGATGAAATTGTACAATGTTAAAATGTTAGTCTCATTGTGAAATGTTTTATAGTTTTGTGAATCATCGTAATGAGAGTGAAAAGATAGACACTGACAGCATTAATAGACTTATTTTTAGAACCTTTAATAGATTAGTGCTGATGGCCTCATCAGCCTGTTTGTGCGCCCTTGGCATTTATTGTTTTCACTGGTGGGAGATATTTATAACCTGCTTAATAAGCAGCTCCATCCAGTTCCACCTCACGCCCTAAGTATGGGGTTATTCATGCAGAAAATGGTGTTAAAAAAAGAGAAGCATAATTCTTCATACATGAACTAAAATTTATTTTAATGCATAGCTCATTTCAATTTTACTATAAAATAAAATAACTAGAGGACAAATATTGAAACATAACTAAGAAATGCTTGTTCCTTGAAAACCACTTATAAGAGATTAGGCTTTACCTTGTAAATCCTTTACCATTCTTTAAATAAAGTTCTTTAAAGCGTTCCTTTTAACTGAGTATATTGGTTCATTTTGTCTTCTTTTGCCATCTCTTCATGAATATTCTGTGGGAGATGATGTTTCAATTCAAATAATGGCTTAAAACTTCTCCCGTGATCTACAGACCTTGCTTCAGGAAAGCAAGGCAAAGGAG
Organism: Dasyprocta punctata; assembly: GCA_004363535.1. Taxonomy (NCBI): domain Eukaryota; kingdom Metazoa; phylum Chordata; class Mammalia; order Rodentia; family Dasyproctidae; genus Dasyprocta; species Dasyprocta punctata. The sequence goes on along the minus strand of RJWM01017255.1, from coordinate 34,038 downwards.
CAGGGGTAATGTAGACACAACTCATGTTCAGCCCGATGGGGTTTTCCGTCAAGATCAGCCAGACCTGGCAATGGGAAAACCGGCACTCTCAGCAAGATGGTAGTCCTTTTGCAGTATTTTCATTTTTTTCCCTTTGCAATCTGGCTCTAAACATGCATTTCCTTTTGCAAATCTTCTTGTAAAATTAGTGCCAGACAGAAACAATCTACAAATGTCTTCCATTACAACTGACCATCAAGGTTTTGGGGCCTGGGATAAATAAATAAAAAACTTCTTGGCTAATAAAAACAAAACTCCATTGGCTTTGGAGTCAAATTATCAAATCCTGTTGAGTAATTTAATTTGTTACTAATTATAAGTAAATAATTTAATTCATTATGAACTCTAGGCTGCTTATGTTTTTGCCGTATAGGGGAGAGTGATTTGTGTTAGGTTAGCTAACTAGAATAAGTAACTAATGTAATGGAATAAAAATTCTTGGCCTAATGAACATAAAACGATTCTTTAGAATATGCCTGGGCTAACGGAAGTGTCTTCTTGAGATTTATTGAAGTTGGCTATGACTCATATCGGCCTATCTTGCTGCTGCTATTTTGATCCTCATACATTTCCAGTTCTCCTCTATCCCAGGCAGAATGGCTCTTCTTCTCTCTGATCACTGGCTGCGGACCTAGCTTTGCATCTGTCCGATGAGAGGAGCATGGACAATGTGTGTCCTTTATTTCCCAGTGCAAGACTCTTAGGGTCTCTCTCTTTCCCTGACTTGATGACCAGCAATGGTAGAGAACTATTTTTTCCAAAACGGAGACTCTGAGTGGCTGCCACGAGCAAAGTCCTCGCTGTCAAACCACAAGGCACGTTTGACATGAGGATGACATCAGGTTTTGTTTTCAGTCACTGAAATCTCGGGCTTGTTTGTTGCTGCAGCATATCCAAGCCCATCCTTACTGGTACATTTCTCTGCTCTCCCCACTTAATAAATACAGTGGATACAATATACACTGTCTGGTATTGAAGAACACTTGTAGCACTGCCCAGGGAAGCTTCCCCAGCTTATTCGGCTTTGCTCCCTGCTTAACATGGAGAAGCAAACCTAAGTGCACTCTTTGGTTTCTCCAATTATGGGTTAAGTCTGTGTTTTCTTTCCTGAGGCTGATTTATGCACCTTGCTCTCCAGGAGAACTGGATTCTATGTCGCTCTAAGATTGATTGAGACTTGAGGGTCTCACTGCTTTCTGACAAATGTCTTGCTGCTGTTGTTATTGTGGCCTCTTTTTACTCTGCCTTTTACTTTGCTTACCTGTGAACAAATAACTAACAAATGGGCTTGAGGCAGACTCAGCAATTTCTGTAACTTCTTCAGGTCTATGTCATTGTAGAAATTAGCTCTCTTTCTAGCACTTGGACAGTGTTGATGAATGTTAATTTCCTTGAATAGCTGTCTGCTTAAAGACATAATTGAGTAAAAACAGTAGTTAGTTTTTAAATTCTATCTTTCCTCAATCACAAGTGATTCATAATAATTATCACTGATAGAGATGTGTATTTCTCAGATTCTTGTTGCTGGGAAAAAACACACCTGACATCCACAGTTTAGGAAGAGAACTTTAACTTGGTTCATGGCTTCAGAGGTTTCAGTTCATGGTCCACCGGTTCCTAGGCAGACACACCACCATGGAGAGGCATGGAGCCGCTCACTGGTTAGACCAAGCACAGTGGAACTTCCAGAGAGGACGAGACCAGGAGCTGAGTAGAGTATGGAGGCCGTGTCTTCATGACTTATTCAGTACACACAGAAGACTGCTTTACTCATCCCCTAGGCAGATAATCAAGTAATGGAGTTTACAGTCTAACTTATCGCAACATCTGTGAATCACTTCCTGGCTTTTCTTCCTGACTCATATCTATTGTACTTACATATCTCATCTATCTATGTGTCTGTCTCTACATCCATCTTCTACTGCTATTTCTTCCGTCATGTATTTGGAACTAAAAGTAATATATTTTCATGTTCAGACAGGTGCATTAAGATTTATAAGCAACAGTTCCCTGGCATGTTTTGATAAATTCTCAATTATACACTGAAAAAATAAATATACTAAAAAGTTTCTGTTTTCTGTTTTTCTGGGATTTAGCTATATTTTGAAACAAAATCTGCATATGTAATCATTAACTGATGAATTAAAGTTAAACATTAGTGATTGATTTCCAGATGAAGATTTTATCCATTACTGTACAATAATTTGAAACAACTTTCCCTATTTTTGTAGACTTACAGCAAGTTATTTTTATCCTCTTTCTGTTAGCTTTCTATCTTAATGTCTGTAAAATCCTGTTCTTGTTTAATCATTTGCCGGCGATACCTCCTGGCTGCCCGTTTGGTGAAAGGCGGATACAAGGGGTCCAAGTCTCAGTCCTCTGCTTTGCTCACACTCATCCACTTTTCTTATCTTCATCTTTATGTACTTCATGCTTTACACCCTTCTTTAAATCTGCTGTACTTTTTCTAGAGGGCCATCTAGAAATTTAAAATCAATGAGGATCATCTATCTTATTAACTAAGTAAAACTATTCACTACAGAACCTGAGAACAATGACAACACTTTTTCATGCACAATTTGTTTTCTGTCTTTTGTTTCCATATATATATATATATATATATATATATATATATATTTTTTTTTTTTTTGCCTCACAAAAGTTCAGCATTGTCTGCAGTATTGCGTTTTACCCACACCCCCCACCTAGAGTGCCTCTCTTTCGGGAGGTCTCCTCCAGCTCTCCATCCCCTCCACCGCCCGAGTCTTTCCTGGCTCCTTTCTGCCTTCTCTTGATCACTCTATGGAACTGGATCCTGAATCTCTTTTTCTTTGGCTTAGCTCCTCATTTTCCTGTAGGACATACTTAAGCAAATTCCTAACAGAAATTTTGTGAGAAATTTTCTGAACCCCTTCATGTCAGGAAACCTTTATTGTGAGCTCATTACTATTTTATTAATCTATCTAGCTGATGTGTCTGTCCATACCTTTCTGTCAGTCTGTTGGTCAGTCAGTCCATCTGGTCATCTATCTGTCTACCTATATAAGCCAGAAGCTGGCAAAATGATTCTATTTCTCCTTCTCCTCCTTCTTGCTCTTCCTATTTCCCCTTCCCCTCCCCCCTCCCCTTCTTCTCCTTCTCCTTCTCCTCTTTCTTCTTCTTCCTATTTCCCCTTCCCCTCCCCACTCCCCTCCCCTCCCCTTCTCCTTCTCTTTCCCTTTCTCCTTCCCCTTCCCCTTTTCCTTCTCCTTCTCCTTCTCCTTTTCTGTAACAGGAATTGAACTCAGGGCCTCATGCTTCCTAGGCAGATGCTGTGCTACTGAGCTGCATCCCTGGTCTGCCTTGTCCTGTGTGACTCTTTTTCTTTCTGGACAGTCTCCGTCCCCACCGTTTCCCCAGGCCCTTTATGCGGGCTTTAGTATCTTCTCTTTAATCCTGGTATTCTGAAAGTTTACAAGCATGTTGAGGTACGGCTTTTATTTTTTTTTAACATTTTGTGCAAAAATCTGTGGACCCCTTTAATTCGTTTCCTTCACTTATGCAAATTCTATTCTATTAATATTTGCTTTGTTTCTTTTCACCTTTTTTCTTTGTTCTTGATTTCTCACGTGTTGATGGGCTTGATTTCATTCCTGCGTTTTCGTTGCGTCTTCCTTGCACCGGTTATTCTGCTGAGGTCTCTGGTCTTTGCATTTGCGTGCTCGTGAGGAGTACTCTAGTGACAAACACTTTCTGTTTCAAATTAAACTAGGTATTTTCCTTTTTCTTGTTGCTTCTTTATGACAGCAATTTGTCATCATTTTCTCATTTCACGAGTAGAGCGGTTTTTGCAGCGTCTGTGGGACAGGTCGCCCGAAGCACCCCCGGATGGACTCGCACCAGGACGCTGCGCCTCTCACTCCCTCCGCGCCCAGGGCCCTGGCCGGGAGCCGTGCCAGCCCGCTCCGCGTGGGACGCCTGCGCAGGCCAGTGAGTCGGGGCTGGGCGGGCTGCGGACCTGTGAGGAGCTGGCCTCTTGCTCCGTTCCCCAGTGCCTGAGGGGCCACAGCTCCTGCGCACCAGGGACCGGGCGTGCCTGCTGCAGTTGTGTCACCGGTCACTTCTCCTGCTCAGTCCTGCTTCCCACACACATCTGCTTTAGAGTCTGCTCCCTGGAAACCTGGCCTTAAGACACTGTGACAATACTCATCTGCAGTTTTCTTTTCTTCACTTTTTTAACGATTTTCCTTTTGTCTTATAGTAAACATCTGGCTGTGCTCCACTCTCCATTTTCATGTCTGTAGCTCCTTTGGGGTCCGGCCCTAGAGCACCCCAGCCTGTGCTCACAGCCTGTGGGGTGCGTGTCTTCGAGACTCCCCTTCTGCTGCTGAGATTTGTCAGCCACACTCTAGCAGGTTTTTGTTCTCTTTCCCTGTCCTTCCTTCCTGCCTGCCTTCCTTCCTGCCTTCCTGCCTTCCTTCCTTCCTTCCTCCTTTCTCTCCTTTTCTCTCTGTCTCTCTTCCTCCCTCTCTCACCCTCCTCTCTCTCTCTCACTTCCCCCCACATCTCTCTCTTTCTTCCATGAGCAAGAGGGGATTTGTAGAATATGGTAATCTTTAGCTTACTGGTCACATCAAGTAAAGCTGATCTGTGTATGCCTGGAAAAAATATTTTATTGAATTTCTTCAAATAATTCTGATAATTACAAATTGAATGGTATACATCTATATTCAGTATTTTGCTGGGTTTTTCAATTCTGGAACTCTGTTGATACTCCCACCTCTATTTATTTAGTTGCAGCATTGAGTTGTGTCTTTTTATGCCATGTTAGTGTGATCCCTCAAACCTAAAATGTTCTTCTGCCTTTTATTATATTACTGGACCACCATCAGGGAATTAGATTTCAGTTCTCTGAGATGGTGTGAAGCTCCCAGACTTTGGTCAAACCCACTGTATATATCTGGGAAAACCGTCAGAAGTAAACAGACGTATTTGGTGTGATGGGGACAGGGAAGGACGGCCAGATGCAGTTCAGTCACTTACCTGTGTTTCTGATGATTGTAGTCGCATTACAACCACACGTCTCCTCTGTGTCAGTGCTGCGCATAAATGAGAAACACCAGTATCTGAGCTCAGTCCAGTGCAAAACTAAGAAATCACTTTACAGAAAAGTGGCAAATGCTAGCTAACAATATTAACAGATATAGAGCTGCCGATTTATTGAGTACTTGCTGTGTGCTGGGCTTTTTACAAATGCTTTTGATACACAGAAGCTAATTCACACTCATAACAAATCTCTAAAATATTTTCTGTACTAGTTTGCTGATGAGGGACGGCAGCCGGTTTAGGGGAGAAGTCGGGACCGGAGCTCAGGAATTCGTGATGTACCCTGAACTTCTCCGTGCTTGTTGCACTTAGTCCAGACGGATGAGGAGAAATAAGAAGTCTGCAGAAGTCGGGCAGCTCACTGAGGGAAAAGTGATGCTCTGAAGACGTTTTCTGCTTTGTTTGGTTTTGGTGACGAAAAGGGAATTTGCAGAATGTTTGGTCATTTATTGGTAATCTTTTGAGCAAGCAATTCCCGCCATGATCCATGTTGTGTAAGTGGTGACCCTTTAACCAAAAACTGGGTGGTCACATCGAGTAAAGCTATAGATGTCAGCAGAGCAGTTACCATGTAATGTGACGCACTGTGGGAAAGGCCTTTGGTGTTTCAGGAAGCATGACTCCTCCATTAAACGATTATGTGTATTTGGTCACTGAAAGGAATAGGGAACTGAGTTAGCTACAGACCCTACATTCGGGCATTCAACAGTGGTCAACTTCTGCTCTCCTGACAGCTCTTCTTCCCGGACGTGCATGGTAACGCTCAGGGGCTTCTCCGTGGGATGATGGCTCCGACCCAGTTCTCAAACCTACGGTGATGGGCAGGAACCCTCCCTCCTCTGGTCCTATTCTCTTCTGCTATGTGTGCTACCAAAGTCATTTCCGGCTCACCGCATGGCCGGAGTTTCAGAAATGCACTGGCTGCACATCCTTAACAGAGGGCGATGTCCCTGGTTTCTTCGATGCTCTCAGCCTGGCTGCTGGATGTGATCAGCCTCAAGCTGCAGGTGAAGAAAAGAAGGCAGACCAGGGACCAGCTAGATTCCCCATGACTCACCAGCCCATAAATGACAGGAGAGGAATTTGACCCTGAACCCTGATGTTTCCCCAAAGGTAATTGCCTCCTGACAAATACCCATCTTTTTCTTTCTTGCTTTTGCCTTGCATAGCATGCCCGGTCACCCATTTTTCCTCGGTGTTGCTCCTCTCCCTTCCTCTGACTTCTGAATTTCTGCTGTCACAGTTCCGAGCTGGCCTGTCCGCAGTGGTGAGCTAGGACTCCAGCGTCTGGTCAAGTTTTCTGTGTCTCGTGCTACTGATGGCAATAGAAGCACCTATCAGAGTGAAGGTCACTTTAGAAAGTCCCCAGGAACTAGTCAAACTGTTTTACCTCACTTTCATCTTTCAGACATGATGACATACAGGGCAGAGTGTATCCAGAAGATTTCTGCAGAAAGGTCACAAACTCCAGAAAGAAAGGAGCAGTGAGATTTGAGGGAGTTTGGCAGGCAGCCAGAGTGAGTCTGCGGCACCAAGCATTACAGGATTAATTTCAGTGTCCTACAGTGAGTTATAGGAACAAGTCATGAATTCATTTCTTCATGCACTCAATAAATACCTGTTGAGTGTCAACTGAATGTCCACTGTCGTTCTAAGCATGGACATTTCAGCAGTAAACCTGAAGACGCAATTGTGTCTTTAATCCTTGGGGAGGTCAATTTTGACCCGAGATACAAGGACACTTTTCTTAAATACTGTTACATATATCAGGTGCATAGATGGGTTCAAGGTCATGAATAGGGCACATCTGTACAGGACTAATGTAAAGCCCTCCGTTCAGTTAGTGTGTGTGATCCTAGTCTTGCTTCTCATCAACTGAACTAAAGGAATCATTAGAAAAGTTTATTACAGCAGTGTAAAACAGCCTTGCTTGCCTTCCCCAATGCATTCTTATATAACTGGAGTCTTCAACTTCTGAATTGGCATTGAATCATTTGTACCCTTTCCTCAAAATCAGTTCGTTCATTTTTGCCAAATTATACCAGTTGCTAAGAGAACCAACTGTAAAGAGTCCTTCCAGTTTCCTCATTTGTTAGCTCTCTTTCAGAGTTTCAGGCTTATTTGTGAACCAGCACCATTAATAATGTTCAGTGAGCTAGGATGGAATACATTATCACATACTATTTTTCTTCCAAGCATTAGGCCTTATTGAAGTCCTTGCTTTTGTAGAAAATTCCACGAATACAGAAACAGCATCAGTGCTCATGTGACAAAAATCACACAGGGTGCATCCTTTGGAGCCCAGGGAATTCACGTGAGGTGGTGTGTGCGAAGACTTCCGCTGACAGCAAGTGGTTGCCATCCAAACAACTGCGGTATTTTTCCTTGAATGAGTTTCCTGGTTTCCTAGAATGAAGGTGTCTGATAGTGTCTGGGTTTTGTTCCCAGCAGAAAACCCTCAGTGGGAACACCCTGCCCGCCTCTGCTCCATGACTGAAACCAAAGTGCCTCGGCAAGCTGAAGTGCAGGAGGAGGCGAAACCTCACAGGAGGATGAGCCTTGGACAAGAACAAGAGCGCAGGGGCCCTGGGAGGAAGAAGCAGGAAGAGGCAGGCCGTGCGAGCAACTGGCCCACCCAAAAGCTTTACTCAGCTCTGTTCCTTCTCCGGAGAGCACCCGAAAACTGGAGTATGGAGCTGCGCCTTTTCCTTCTCCTCTACCCACTTCTGGGGGACTCCTTGTCAAGAAGCATAGGTCCCCTTTCCTGCAGGAAGGTACTTCCGCCTCTAAGGATTTCCTTAAGAATCTTAAATATTCGTATTTTAATGGAAAAGATTCAATAATTTTAATAAAATGTACCTCCTAAAGTAGGATTATTATGTGTGTCACCCTAAATCAGTGCCGATCACCGCATCTTATCACCCCTGTGCCCCTGCTGCCCTCCAGCTGACCCTGGTTGTCCCTAGAACATCAGGGAAGAGCACTCGGGAGCCAGTCTCTGAAGGACTTTCCGGGCCAGGTCTTGCAGTAGAGTGCGCCGGGGTCCCACTGCAGAGCCCCTCGGGGAGCCGGGGGCCAGGCAGAGGTGCCATGGCAGTCTGCTCTCTGGGGTCAGGGGTAAGGGCACTGCCGAAGTGGCTGCTGCCACAGGGACTCCGGTGTGATAGACAGGACGGAGCCGGAGGGACGCCCAGAGGTGCACACTGCAAACCTCACCCACGGTCTGAGCGTCCGCACAGAGGCCTCTCACGGGTGTGAAGGGAGGCGTCGGGCGCTGGGCTCCGGCGGACATGGGTCCGTGCTGCGTGTGTGTGTAGATGTGGGTGCGCGTGTGTGGAGGGGAGGGGGAGATGGGGGTGTGCGTGCGCAGGGGTGCAGATGAGCGTGTGTGGGGGTGTGGATGCCGCTGTGCGGGGCTGGGGGCCCGCGTGTGTGGGGGCGGAGGTTCGCGGGTGCGCGTGTGCATGGTGCGGGGGTGCGTGTATGCGTGTGCAGGGGTGCGGGTTCCCAAGTGCGGATGCACGAGTGAGCGGTGCGGGTGCGGAGTGCGGGGGTGTGGATGCGCGTGTGCGGAGGTGTGAGTGCGCGGGTAGGGGTGCAGGTGCGCATGCGCGTTTGTGCGTGTGCAGGAGTATGGGGGGTTGAGTGTGCGGGTGCGCGTGTGCGGGGTGCGGGGGTGCAGGCACGCGTTCGCAGCGCGGCGAGGCTGCCCTGGTCACTGCACCCCGCCCGTCCAAAGCCCGCCGTCCACGCGCGGCGGCCTCAAGCCCTGACGGCAGCGGCCTCGCTCAGGTCCCCTTCGGCGGCGACGCGGCGCGCCTCTCGGTGGACTGGGAGGGACAGACCGACGTCCCGAATCACGTTTCTTAAGCTTCCGCCTCCGGTCTGTGACCGCGGCTGCCCCGCGCCGGCTCCCGCTGTTCTGCGAGTGCGAGGCCCCAGGGCGGCGGGACTGGGAGTCACCGCCCCGCCCGGCTGACCGCGGGTAGCTTCGGGACGCTGGGCGAAGGTCACCCTCCTCTTCGGCATCTGTAAAGTGAGAAAGTTCTTCCTCCAGGAGACGCTGAGAGGCGGCGCGGGGCGGCCAGGGGAGGCCACGGGGCCTCGCGGTGCTCAGGACGCGGCGTGAGCGCGCGGGGCGGCGGGTTCAAGGCTTTGACAGCCCCCCGAATAACTGCTTGAGAAAAAAGTTACATCCTTATGGGCGTCCTATGAAAATTAAAGTAATGATGTGTTCAATATTAAAGAATAAAAATGAAATACTGAGAAAATCGGAAGAAAATTCCGGTGAATATTTGCGCAGTATTGGCGAGAGACAGCATCTTCACAACATGCGGAGGCCAGCAGCTGCACAGCGGAGAGTCTGTCCTGTTCGTCTCCGGGGTAAAAGCAGGCTGCTCGGTGTGTGGCGGAGGGCGGCGCAATAAAACCAGGAGCGGAAAGTGTAGTATCTGTCGTGTTAAGAAGCAATCTACAGGCTAAGCAGAAATGGCCATTCAAATAGAAAATGGACAAAGGATATGAAAATAACATTTTATTAAAAAACAAAGTTCAGTAGCACGTATAGCTAGAAGCATATATTTAGAAGACAATGTCTTGCTTCTCAAATTAGCAAAGACTGAAAAAGGCTGATAAGAAATTTTAGTCAGAATATGGGAAGATAGGAATTCTCAATATGGACAGTGAGACTACAATTTTTCTATAGGGAAATTTGGCTGTATGTTTTGAAATTCAAAATCCATACTTTTAGATTTAGCGAATTCAGTTTTATACATTTTTCTTACAAAAATACTGCCAGCTGGCAAACCTATTTATATAGTAACAGGGTCACTGCAGGGTTGCCTTTTAATAATAGAGAACAGCAATCATTGCACAGCCGAATTCTGCCTCACAGTGCTGATTACACAGGTGAGCTTTAGTAAATGGGGAGCAGACTAGACGGAGGTATGAAGAGATTGCATTTTAACAGGAGTGAGTGGGACATGGGGGCACAGGCCTGAAAATCTCAGCTCTTTGGAGGCTGAGGCAGGGGAATCATAAATTTGAACGCAACCTGAGCTCCTTAGGAATGTAGTGAGAACTTGTCTCCTCCCCGCCCCCCAAAACGGGCTGGAAATGGAGCTCAGTGCAGAGGTCCTAGGTTTAGTTTCCGTACTGCAAATACACGCGCACGCACATTCGCACGCAAAGCTCCTTCTCTGGTTCTGTTTGGTGTCACTGATCCCGACACCCATGGGAGACACAGGGCCTCTGACTCTGAGGCGATGGTTCTCGGTGGTGGTTTCTCATTAGCGTTGCCTGCGTAAGTAGGAGAAGCATCAACTGAGCAAGAACGAGAAGTCTTAACCTCTATTTTTTTCCAGCTAATAAAAATCCAGTTTTTTTCTTTCAAGACAGTCTCACTGTACAGTGTGCAGTCCCTACCAGCCTAGAGCCCAGCATCTCAGCCAAGCTGGCTTTGAACCCGTGATCCTCCAGCCTCAGCCTCCCTAGTGCTGGGAATGAGTTGCACGTATGGCAAAATCCAGGGTTTTTTGAAGTCATATTTTTCTCTTGCACCTTAAGTTCCTTTTTTTGTTCTTTGAATTTAATATTTCTTTCACATTTTTATGTTCTAAAAAATCAGGAAAACCAAATCAATGAATAATTACAAAAGTCATCGTCAACCAGAACAAGATGATGCGGCTTTGTCGCTGGCTCGAGCGACCGGCCGGCTCACCGGCCCCTTCCCCAGCTCATCCTATGCCTGTAACCCAGCCGCAGACTGAGACGAATCCCAGCTCAGAGGAGTGCGGGCTGCAGTGACCTGTCCACTGCGGAGAGCCGGTTTCACAGAGGAGGCACCCGGTGCCCTCTGAGGTCCCTACTGAAAGGGATGATCTCCCTGTGGCTCTGGTTCTAAAGCACACCTCAGGTTTTCTGGTACCAATGGGACGTGTGCACTGGACGCTTCATCACACTTCTCAGGCCACCCTGACGTCCTGAGCCGTCCTTCTCCTGCTGCTGGCTTCCTGTAACAGCCATTCGGGTGGATCTGCTGGTTTCCAGGCCCTGCTCCTAGGGATTCCTATGTATTTGGTTTGGTGCTGAGCCTAGGAATTGTTTTTAATTTTGTCTTTGCTTTTTCTTTTTCTTTTTTTTTGAGGGCAGTGAGGGTCTTCAGCTAGTGAAATAATATCTCAGAGCACAGGTGGGTCACGTCCAGGCAGGAGGCACCTGATGAGAAAGGGCACCTTTCCATGCTTACTTCCATATATAAAGCAGCCCTCAGACCTTCCCAGTCTTTTCCCTTCCTCAAAAGGGTCACACACTGCTGACCGCTTTGAGAACAAGCAGCCAAAGTCACGGGCTGATCCTTGGTGTTTCCGTATCAGTGTGAACAGCTGTGTGTCAACTGCCACTGGGGGCGGGGGTGCATCTGTTAACAAACCCAGATTGTTAGTTTTAAAAAGGTTTCCAGGCAGTTAACATCATCAAAAAAGAAAATGATTTTTTTTAACCGAGGTTGCTTTGTCAACTTTTTATCGGCATAAAAAGCAATTAGACCGAATTCACAGATCCATTTGGCAGAGGCGAATGGTGCAAAAACCAGAAGAGAAACACGAGGAGACTTTAGTTGTAGGAAGAAACAAAAACAAAATATAGTAACCCTTCCTCTAGGATGGAAACAACAGCACTGTTTTCCTAACCACTTTTCAGAGGTCCTTTTGGTGAGAGGAGACAGAATTCCGGCCTCATGCTTTGAACATGCACAACTCTGGTCTCACCCCAGAGTTACTATGCCTTTGAGACTTTCTCTTGTATTTAAATTGGGAATGAAGTGAACTACGTATTCCTACCCAAAATGCAGTGTAGTCTGGCATCTCTGCACCTTCCAGGAGGGAAAGGGGGCGGAGAAACGGGTCAAGGTGTGGGGTCTGGGCTGCCACAAGGTAGGCGGGCAGCCTGGATTTAAATGCAGCACCAGAGCGAGGACATTACACAGCGCTGAAGAGGGAGCACCATGCACGGGGTGGAGCTGGGACTGAAGCTCACGGTGACGGGATCCGTGGGCTCTCGGGTGTGAGGAAGCCTTTCCCACTGACAAGCTAGAAGCCAGCACAGTTAGGAAGCCCTTTCCAGCGTTCATCACTGTCTCAGTGAGAAGGACTCCGTGAGACTGGAAAAGCAGGCCGTCGTCAGGTGCAGAGCCTCTTATTTCAGAACCCATTTAACTCCTGGGCAGCAAAGTCGACACATAAAATAGTTCTACTCTGGAAATGTGGACATGAAAAGTTACAGAGCACATCATTCATTTCCCTTTAATCCCTTAAGCATCACCATGATTTCTGCCCCTTCTTGGCTTCCCTGAGGGAGCCTGATTTTATTTTTCAGGAGGTGGAACTGACGGCACATCTAGGAGTCTAAGCGTTGGGCCAGCGCTGCAGGACAGAGGTGGAATAAGAGGTCTGGTTTTTGCCATGGGGTCTCATGGCTTGGGACAAATACCCGAGCTACAGAAAACCTCTGTGACTAATACAAAATCTAGGCATCCAGGTTTAGGCTGATGTGACCTGTGTATGGGGGTTACTGGTACTTTTTTCTTGAAAGTAATATTGTAAATCTGCCCAGAAAACAAATGTTGTCATCTTGGTGGAGCAAGTCCCCGTGTCAGTCTAAAGAGACTGAACAGCTGTTGAAGAGGCTCCGTCTGTGGGTCCTGTCACAATACATTTGTGGATCTGAATGCCACCGTGCTTTGGAGGAGAGACAGCAATGAGGTCAGGATTTGGGAAAGACCGGGAGCAGACAGACCCTCAAATGGTCCTTGAAAGATGAGTGGGTTGGCAAATGGAGGAGCTGCGGGGAGGAGCATGACGGAGGGTGACAGGCTGGGTGTGAACGGCGACTTCTCCCCAGAGTGCAGCGCATGGATGGGTCTGCGGGATGGTGTGTCGGGAGAAGCAGGCCGTGCACAGAAAGACAGACACTGCACGATGCACTCACATGTCATCGAAGAGTGCCGGCCTCGTAGACACTGAGAGAACAGCAGTTACCAGAGGCTGCAAACCGGGAGGGGAGGGGGAGAAGACATTGAAGGCTTGAGACCACGAGCTCTGGTGTTCTCTTGTGCGGAACAGTGGCTAGAGAGCAAGTAATATATTCCAAAACATCTGGAAGATGGAATTCTAGATTTTCTCACCACAAAGAAATAATAAACGAGGTGATGTGTATATAGATTACACTGATTTGATGGTTACTGGTAAGTGCCTCTTTCAGAATATCACATGGTATCTCATACATACATATAACCGTTATGTGTCAGTTTAAAAAGTTTGGGGAACTTTTAGTAAGTCATACTGCTCATAGGAAAAAATAGTTAATAGTGCTGAAGAGGTTAGGACCTACTGACCCCTAGCAGGTCTCTGTGTGCTCACAGTACTGTTTGCTTAGTGGTTCTGCACAAAGGCAGACGTCAGATAAGAGTCCGGTCCTTTGGATGTAGAGATGGAGCCAACCCAGCTCTACCTCCATTTCGGCATCTAAACCAGACTTCCCATGCAATTTGCTGTGGTAATGACAGTATTTAGTTTTTGCTGTCTAATACGGTAACTTTGAGACTACTGAGCTCTTGAAATGTGGCTAAGGTGACCAAGAAACTGGATTTTGACTTTGATTAACTCAAAAAAATCTGTACAGTTACTTGTGGGTAATGAGTGCTGTATTGGACAACAGAAATGATTGTGTGGCTTCTGAATTATACAAGAAAATGCTGGTTTGATAAATTGATGATGTTCTTCTCATTGAAAGCAGTGTCTGGGAAGAGGTCATCTTTAGAAGTTATGCTTATTCTTTTCATTAATGATTAGCCATGACACGTGCTGCCAAACTCAAGGCTGCTTTGGACATATCGTTTGTAATTTCTGGCCTCTGACTAAACGTAAATGTAATCTTGAGTATAGCAGATTAAAAAGAATGAAGAAAGAAAGAAAAAGAGGAAATAAATTTAATCCAATCAAACAAAAACCAAACCAAAGAAATAAAACACACTTTAGAAAGAGTGGTTGGGTTGCTTGTATAGAATCAATCGATGCATGTGATCATTTGGGCCCTATTTTCTGTTTTTAAGTGTCAAGATTGAAATCCATTGGATAATGGAATGGTTTGTTTCATACTGCATTTTCACACTGCTGATTGAAATGACGATGTTTATTTGAGGAATGCTAACCCCTCACAAGCTTGACTAAGTTCTGATATTTTGTTTTACAGGAGAGCATTGTTGAGAACCAAGTTCGGGAGGCATTGGGTTGAGTCAAGACCTGCTAGAGTTTAGATCTGAACGTCCCCCAGAGCCCCTGTGTTCAGAGGTGGGGCCTTGGGCTGCTGACTGGATCATGGGGTGCTATATAATCGGTGGATTAGTCCATTAAAGCTTTCATAGCCAAACGTTCTGTTCTGGAAGAGATGGGCCACTGGGGGTGTCCCCGAAGGTGTCGTCCTGTTCCTGGCTCCTCCCCTTCTCTCACTGCCTCCGGCTGCTGCAGGGTGAGCACTTTCTTCCACCGCGCTCTTCGCCCTGGGTTTGTTCATTTGCTTCTTTTCCTTGGAGCCAGCCGACCGTGGACTGAACACACTAACCGTGAGAGCCCAGTGAACCCCTTCTCCTTCAGTTGTGTGTGACGGGTTTTGTCCCATGATGTTAAAGTAACTAGTAGAGGACTTGGGCTTCTGGGCAAGTGCTGCCAGAGGCCAGTCAGAGCCGGCCGGGACTGGAACCCCACCCTTCTCTTTCACCTCGCTTTCCTCTAAAAGTGCAGGCTCATGTTTTGCAATCTTGCTCTTTTCTCTGTAAATGTTAGACAGAGTTTTAATTTTACGCAGATATGCCTGAATAAAAACGAGAAGGAAGACCCATCTTTCGACTTTCTACTGGGTGCAGTTACTCCGGCTGAACTGTAATATACAGTGTATCCCCGGGATTAGAGGCACTTCCTCTCCACAGCTGGAGAATGACTTACTTTGATGGCATTTTTGTGAAAAGCTCTTCTTCAGTAAATATCAAAGGTGCATTATGCAAAAAACAAAAAAACGAAAAGCAAAAGACCCGATCCATTATTCATCAAAACCTATCTTCCCTGGGAAGAACGAAGCAGAGTCTTGGCCGACCTGGGAGGGCACTCAGCAGAAGAGACTCTTAAGGACACTGCAGCACTGATAATGTGGCAATCCAAGAGACGTCTCAGTATATTAATGACAGCCAGTTCTTTCTGTTGTTTGTTGTTAAAAACAAAATGTGACAGGAATTTCTGTTCTGTGTTCTAAACATGGGACAGGTTAGAGGTCCCCTCCCTGAGGCCCTGATCTGCCTGGGCAGCGTCATGGTGCCAAGAGCAACTTGCCTGGTGACATTTTACCATGTTTTATTTCATTCAGTGCTTTCTCCCCCTGAATTACTTTGTCAGAGCAGTATTTTGAATTTTTTTGTTGTAATTTATTTAAAGAACAAACTCTTGGGCTCTAAGCATTAACTACATTGTTTTAATTTATTAACTTCAGCTTACATATGTATTTTCCCTTACTCCTTCACTCATTTCACAGTGCAGGCTGTACCACCGTGACTTCGTAAATGTGCTGTGTGGCTTCTTCCCTTCTACCTTTCTCAGAGGTGTGTGTGTTACTGGGAGGAGTGAGAGAGAGTGAGCTCCTCCCTCTCACTCTCTCTCACTCCTCCCAGTAACACACACACCTCTGAGAGTAGCCTATATTTTGGCCTAAAAGTTTAGAAAATTAACATTTTTATTTTGTTCTAATTTTTATTATTATATACTGAATATCCACATTGGACTAATGGTACTTTATAAAAATGTTTTAATATTCCTCAGCACTTGGATTTTGTGTTTAAAATTTGTTTGATGGAATTGCTAGAATGTGGTCTCTACAGCATTTGTCTTTCAGATTTGTTGAGGTCTCTTTATTTGTTATTGTTCAATCAATTTTTATAAATATTCCATGGACACTTGAAAGGAATGCGTAGTTTTTGAAAAGTGCAGCATTCAGTAGATGCTTATTGATTAAATCTTATTATGTCCTTCAAATGATTGATGTCCATGTCATGGATTACGTGTAGTGTATAAATTGTTTCCTCAATCTGTATGTTTTGGTTCATTTTTTTCTTAACATTTTAGAAAGCTACTTTATGTATTTCGAAACCATGCTATTTCTCACATAGAACTTTATGGCTGAGATTTTGGGACCATGAATTAGTACTAATTTATTCTCTCTGCTTTATTGTTTAGTATCCTAAATTCTATTGACGGTTGTTTAATATTACCACTGCTGTTGTCTTTATATTTTCTTTTGCATACTTATATTTTAGCTTTCATTCATAATTGTTGTATCTCTTGCAAGCAAGGTATATTTGTAATTCTAAGTAAGATGAGTTTTAGAGTTTAAATTACTTAAATTTCTTGTACTTATTAATGTGTTTGATCTCGTTTGAAAGAATCATCTTGACCTTTCTTTTTGATTTTTTATTTTCTTCCTGGTTTTTACTTTTTTTTATAATTTGTCTATCTTGTGTGGTTTTTGTTGTTTTAATGATTCAAATAGCAGCATAATATGTCAAACTCAAAAACTGAATTTGAAGTTGTTAAAAGATAATCAATTAAACCAGTTTCAAATGAAAGGGTTATAAATAAATCTAGAAAATGAAGAAATGAATTCCACTTTTACTTTATGTTCTGCTCCCCTTTTGTTTGATTCCAGGATGTTATAATTCTGGATCTAGAGCATTACCATAAAATAAATATATATATATGATGACATTTTATGATTATCATGTGTAATAAATATACACTTCACCACACACACATCTCACATAAGGATCCCCGGGATAGCAGAGCAGTACTGTGAAGATGGTCATGCAAGCTGAAACTGCATAATGATCTTCACAATCGATGGAAAAATATTCTTTCACAGCTTCTAAATATTCCTGACAGAAAATTGACCTGTTTATTGTTGGTTATCAATGTATCCAAAAACATCAGATTTAACATTTATTTATCACATAGAAATTTTACAACACCTTTGTTGTTATCTAATTCACGTGTCATAAAAGTCATCCTTTGAAAAGGTAGCATTGAGTGTTTTTAGTTTATTCAGAGAGTTGTGCAGCCATGATCACTATTTAATCTTAGATCATCTCATTACTGCTCAGAGCGAAGCTTCACGCTATCACGAAGCAGTTGCTCCTCGTTCTTCCCTCATTCCAGCCCCTGGCAGCCACCAGGCTACTTTTTGTCCCTATGGTTTTGTCCGTTCTCGACATCTGATATAAATGGAATTCTGTACTATGCGATCATTTCTAATAAGGTTTGTTCACTTAGCCTAAATCTTTGAGGTTCATCTGCTTTATAGCATGTATCAGTACTTATTTACTTTTTAAGGGAAAATAATACTTCCTTGCATGCATATAGTATTTTTGTTTATTGAGTCATCAGTTGTTGATGAAATTTTAAGTGACTAAATAATAACTGACCACATCTGATTTCTGATTAATTCTTTTCATCTGATTTTTCTAAGATCAAACACTGACTTGAGAGGTAAAAAATTCCAGGTGTTTTGACAACTGAATTATTTTTTATGTTTCCCTGAAAGCACTTAAAAACACAGAGCACTGTTGCTTTACCTTATAATTGCATATACTCCAGAGTTAATCTTTTAAAAATAGCTTGCCGCCCCTGCAGGAGGATGTAAAATGGAGAAAGATGATTCCCCTTTCCTCTGCAAGCATGGGTTAATTTCGTTTAGTGAAAAAATTGATATAAATATATTGAATATTGTGCCCTTTTCAGGATGCATCAAATAGTCCTGGAAATTTTAATGTGTCTCATGATCATAAGTTCTTTCCTAATGATAATCTGTAATTAAGCTTTTGCATAATAGTAATGTAGATAATTTACTTCGTCTCATTCTTATTTTGTTGGTTTATTCTTCCCATCAATTGTTTTTCCATGCTATAACCTTGTAGCATGGACACTGAGTCTTCAACAAAGTTGGACAGTTTTGGAGTCTCATGGAAGAACTACGCCAGCTACTCTTAACCAATAACCTCAAGGGATACCTGTTAGCACGGTTTCCCTACTGACATTGTTCGGTCAAGTGTCACACAGCGCCAGGACCTTTTATTTCTTTTTTTCTTTTCTTTTCTTTTGTTTTCTTTTCTTTTTTTTTTTTTTTGCCTAAAGTACATGATTTCATGAAAGCAGACTGCTGATCAAAGATTTACCATAACAACAATTACTTTCTCAGAGCCAAATCAATTGCTAAACACAAATGTAAAATATTATTGGCATTAGATTCTACTGTTTTGATGAAAGCCTTTTCTGTCTTTTTGATCAATCTCTCTTAAAAAGTGACATTTTATCCTTTTACCCTAAAAAAAAGTGATATTTTATCCTTCCTGTCTACTAATAATTCACAGTTTTACTGGCTCTCTTTGTTCTCTGTGACAGTATAGCTATTTTCAAAGTTTCAGTGAAAGTCTTATTTTGCAAAGAAGGATATACCTAGCAAGCTGTATTTGGAGTCATATAACTCCAATTCCATCTGTTAGGACAAGCTCACCATTAAGGAGTAGGATCATACTTCATGTATGGAGCTGGTGCACACAGTCCTTTGGGCAATAGCGCCTGTGCGATGACTGCCTATATTCCAGTCTTACAGATACCAGAAGGAAAGTCACTATGTAGAAGATTTGGGAGATTTCAAGAAAAGAGAGGTTCACTCAACCTTTCCGCGGAATGCAGGGAGCATAAGGTGGAAATGAATTTCTTAGGTCTTGTTTTCTATCCTTGGAAAAGAAGTGTAAATAGTGGAGGCTTTTAAGAGTCATGCAGGGTCATCATGAACCACTGTGCAGTCAGAAATTAATCTTTGTCCTTCACAGCTGCTCAAGGTGACTAATTTGCTGCATAGATGCTGTGTGCATCAACACTCGTGTCTTAGGCAAGCAATCGAGTTCATACACAAAGAGGTTGACCTTTCTAGGTCAAGCCTCATCTTTAGAGGTTTATGCTTATGATGAAAAATTATCCAGAATTTGGAGACATGTAAAAAAAAGAACTTTTCAAGACACTGGAACTTGAAAACATTTCCTAAAAGGCCCACTCAAGCCCCTATCAATACTCTAAGGGTGTAATCTTTGTTGATTTCTTATATAAAATTGACTAGCACCACTGTTTCATGACATTATACATTAAGTTGTAGATTTCTGTTTGTAGAGATAAAAACATTTCCCTTCTTTAGAAAATAGCATAAACCCAAATGTTTACACCTTAGGATTCTGTGGATGTTAAATTGTTATTTTGCTAACCCAGAAATTGTTGTCCAGAATATTTTTCTTTCACAGATGATATATGAATTCCATTTCTTGAATTTTCTCATGAACCAGATACATTTTGCCAAATTCTTTACTAGTTAGTTGATATTTTTATTCTGTAAAATTGAGTCATATTTTTAACTTTTTGAAAATTATATTTTAATACTATTATTTGTGTGTATCTTAACTACTATGCAAAGTCCAAGAATAAGTTATTTGCTCCTTAGCTTTCATGATATTTATCTTTTTCCATTATGTGGTGGAATGTTTTTCTTACACTCAAAGTTGGCAATATTCATTGTTTTCCTATCTGTCAATGAGGAGCAAAATCCAGTACTTTCCAGTTTAAAAGAAGCACCAATTTCTATAAGAGCCATAGATTTCCTTTTGCTTTCTCCACCCATTTGAATACCTATAAATTTGCAAATAACTTTAAGTCTTATCTGAATCAAGGTGCAAGTCTGGTGGCTAAGTTTTACTATTTGACCATTACAGAGTTTGTGCCACCCTGGTAAATAGCCTGCATGGCCTAGTTTTCTTCTCTGGGAAGGACTCTACATCCAGGGAGTACTTTCCAAACCTGATTGTTCATCAGAATTGCTTGAAAAACTTTATAAAATACAAAGTTTCCAAAATCCTCTCTCATTTTCACTAATTTTAACCTCTGGAGAGAGTACTTGGAACTCATCTTTCTTAGAGCCCTCTGGGATAATATTGATAGAGCTGTTGAACACCCCTATACCTACAGAATGACTCGGTTCATCTGTGCTCTGCCTTACCCTACGACTCCAGAAGATCTCATTCCATAATTCACCAGCTGACTCCACTCATGATGGCCATACTAAGCACTATTTCTTCTGCTCCAAAACTTGTTTCAGAGTAGAGTTGCTCTCTGCAAATGGATGCAAATCTTTGTGGTTTGGGAGGAGAAAGAATGAACTCAGTTTTAGGAAAAAAGAACCCAAAGGATCGGTCACTGGATTTTAAGTTTTATGTAGAGGTAACCCTGAGGGGGAAGCTGGAATTATTTTCACAAACACACCTCGTGTGACCAAAGCGGGCTGCGTCAGCACACGGGTTTCCTTACTTCACTACCCTGTGCCTCCACTTCACGAGGCTGTGCCGCGGCGCTGGAGTCCGCTTTCCTCTCCCCGGTGTAGCCTTCCCTGCGGGCAGCAGTGCTGTCGGACTCCACACTCCCGTTTCCTGGGGTGTGTGCCGATGGGGAGCGAGAGGTTTTGGTGCCTGGCTGGCTTGTCTCCTCAGGGCTGAGGCGTGACTGTTTCTCAGGGGGAAACTGGCAGAGGCAGCGTGCAGGCCAACAGTGTGACAGCCACTGCGCTCCGGAGCCCTGCTTTTATCTCCTCAAAGCCGCGGACAGCACCTTAGCCGGATGCCTCAGAGAGAGCGGAGGCAGGAGGGAAGGAAACTGAATCTTTTATGTGTCGTAGGATGGAAATTATTTCACTTTGTGACATGTGAATTTCAAACAGCACAGGGTTGTTCTCATAAAGATGATCTTCCAGATTTTATATTTCATATCATGCTATAAAGCAACAGAAACATTGCAACAAATCAATTCTACCTCCAACACACTTGCTATGGAAATTTAAATGTGTATTAACACCATAAAGAGAGATTTCTTTCTTCTTTAGGACCAGACAGGATAATTAGTTATAGCAATAAAGTGAAAGGAGAAAAACAAAAATAATGTCTGCCTTATGTTTGTAATTCAGGTTTCTTAAAAAACTGTTCTGCTGAAAAGTATGCCTCACAGTCGGAACTTTTTAGAGTGATGCTAGCTTATTTGGACTTACAGTTCACTTACTAGCCAGTCCCTTTTCTTGCTTCAGTGACATTTTTGGAAATAAATTTTGAATAAAAATTTGTGTGTCTTTAAATTTGAGTACAAATTCGATATGTAGAAATCTTTACTAAGACTAGGTATATGTTGAGACAAAAAGTATCTCCTTTTCTCTTGCTCTAATGATGACCTGTTTGACATATTGATGTACGGTGTCACACATGTACAAAGTATGATAAAAAGAGGGTGAATGTTTAAATTCCAAAAAATTAGTATAGTAGAAGACACCGTCTTTAATCCTTCTCAGAGTTCTCCTCCTCGCTTCAGATGGACTTATCCTGTCTTTGTTGCCAAGCTCTGAAACAGCGCTGGTGTCCCTCTTTCACCAGTGCCTTTAGTTGTGCTGTTGTGGCTGCCTTGCTGTCCTGAACTGATGGAACACATCGACCTTCCGTGGTCATTCTGACTTTGGGGAACAGCCCAG
Source organism: Dasyprocta punctata (assembly GCA_004363535.1). Taxonomy (NCBI): domain Eukaryota; kingdom Metazoa; phylum Chordata; class Mammalia; order Rodentia; family Dasyproctidae; genus Dasyprocta; species Dasyprocta punctata. Next base: position 12,267 of record RJWM01017255.1, on the reverse strand, counting down.
AAATCACAAGGTGATAGAACGGGTGAATAACATTGAGGACATACCGTAATGTTTTTGTGAGCCTACCTTTCCATTGAATGGTACTTGGCAGAAACATGCACAAGTTTTTGGATCATACATCAAAAGGACATTCATGAGACAGGACTGCCAGAACTGCTTCAGAAAGTGACAACAGCAACGGGATAAGTGTGTTCAACGTGAGGTGTAGCATTTTGAGGGGGATTAATGGCAATGTGCCTTTTACTGTAATAGTTTTTACTTAAACATTTACCTTACAGCTTGATTATCCCTTGGATACCATGTCACACACACAGGTCCAGTTTGGCTTTCTGGAATTGTATTTTTTGGCCTTTGCTTTTTGTTTGATAACCTTTGAAGACTGACTACGGAAAATGTGTAAATAATTTTAGAACGGACTCATCTTCAAAGTCTTGTTTTGCCCTCGAGCATTTGAAGTCAGGGGGTGGGGGTGGCAGCAGAGAGGCGGGAGGAGCCTGGCTGCTCCCGGTCTTCCTGTCCCCACTGCTGAGATCCTTGCCCGTCTCCCGGGAGCCGCGGAGAGCCGCACCCTGTACTGCGCTGGACCAGGTCCGGGTTTGTCCATTTACTTCTCACCCCGCACCCTCGCAGGTTCCTCATCCCGCATCTTCTGTACAAATTCTCAACTCCTCAGCACGGCAAACTCTTGTTCAGGCAGGAAATGACCGCAGTATTTCATTCTTGTATTAAAGCCAAATATGCCTCCGGAGACCTTTCCTTTTTTAAAGAAAAATCTTTCATAGAATAGAACAGGATGACAAAGGTAGGTGAAGCCATGCAGGGCTTGAGAAAGACTGAAATGTGGGTAAGTAGAGGTAACCAGGGATGTACAATGAAGCAAACACAACACTGGCGAATGCAAATTGTACCTGGCAAGGAGGTTTATAAGCATTAGCTGGTTTTGTTTAGCTTTTAAAAACAGCAAAAAGAAAAGCAGCATTGGAGAAGCTACCAAGAAATTAACTAGCCAGGCTTTCTGGTAAGCTGCGCAAGCTGTGTGGGTTCCAGGGAGGGAAAAGTCAAGTGTCTCCCCTGAGCCTACCGGTGCGTGGGCTGAGAATCAAACACCATGTCTCCCCCTAACCCCCGTAAGCAACCGGCTGGTTCAGAGGACGGACTGAGTTGATAGCAACAAAGGTACATAAAGCAACTAAATGCTTGTATTGTTTGGTTGAATTTTCAGGCCTGGGGCCAGTGGTCTGAGCATCTCTTGGGTGGATGACAGTATGCAGTATAGCAAATATGGGGGATTTTCTTCTATCTTGTCTTTGAGGCCCAATATTGTTCTCACTGTTTTGCTTTGTTTTGATTAATTGTTTTGGTTTATTCAATATTCTGTTTTGATTGGTTTTATTCTGTTTTGTTTTTGGTTTGATTTTGCTGTATCTGATGGAATGGACAACTATTGTGAAGATAACAAGATACACTATGGTAGCTATTGTTGTTTTCCTAGTATCTTGCTTTGAAGTTCTGTACCAATTTTGCTGAACTGTTTTGATTGGCTTTGTTCTGTTTTGTTTCTTTGGATCTTAGTATCTTTAAAATAAAAAAATGAAAAAGAAAAGAAAAGTGGCATCATCAGGTCAGTCATTTGTGTATATGTGTGTGTGTATTTTTTTTTATAGTGCTAGCTAAAGTATTTGTGGAAAAGCTGTTGTTTTAAAAATGGAAGAGAGTGTGAGAAGGAGTTAGAAAAATGAAGCTGGACATCTCTAGGGAAGTAGAAAAGAGTACAATTTTATTTTGAAAATTACTTCTGAGTGCCAAGAAATATTTTATGCACATTTCAATTTCTAACCGAATCTGAACTAGATTATCAGGAGGTATTGATTCCCAATGGCTTTTCCTTTTGTGCTTATTTTTAAAACTTTGCATTGAATTGTTATATACATAATATATAAATGTACCATCAGGTGAGGACTCAGTGTGTCTCTCAAAGGTAAAGTTAATGCTCTGTGAGATTCCAGGAACCAGGAGAGGGCTCGAGTTCACAGTGAAGAGTATGAAAACATTTGTGTTTTGTTGCCATGGCCGCAGGGCCATTGCTGTTGGTCTGTCTTTCAGCAAGCAGCTGATACGAAATCAGACAATACCTATTGTGCACTCCAAGTGCCCTGGCTATATTTGTGCAAAGTCTTCCACCGCAAAGCTCATTAGGAGTAATGCTTGTTATGTCTATTCCAGCCTGAGCTCCCAGGTATGCAAAGAGTAAAACAAACCCAGAGATTCCGATGAATTCTGTAGCCTTGATGTGGGACTGTTGTGCTGAATTTTTGAATTGCCTTTAGAGACCAATTCAGTTGCTCATCTTCCCAATAGTTTCTCTTCCCATGCCAAGAAAAAGAAATGCAGTCCATAAGGGACCAAGGAGAAGGAAATAAATTAGTTTTGTCTCCAGGTTATAAGCCAGTTAGTTGAAGCGCCAGATTTGGAAGACCATGTATGTGCTGCCTTCTGGCTCTATCACGTCTGCTTGTGGAGAGCCACATCACTGGTTTGAAGTAGATAAGGTGAAGCAGCACAGCTGTCTGCCTCACCCACCATATTCGAGTATGGTGCTTTCATGCAGGAAAAGGACATCACACTTTGGACTGTGGCTGGCCTAAGTAGGTCAGATGTTTCCTTAGCGGTCATCTAGCTGCCACTCTACTGCTGTGTGTGGGCAAGGTCAGAGCTTGCTTCTAGGCCCACTAGTGGAGATGAAGCATTCTTGGACCAAGGCGGGAACTGGGAGGAGACAGAGGTACAATGAATGACAAGGGTAGTGCTATTGCTTCTCTTTCTACCCACTTTCTCTGTGGATGTCCAGAGCTTTCAGTCATAATTTTTGTTAACAATTATTTGCAATAAATCAATCTTTAACTTGCAGACTGAAACAACAGCAATCACTCTGTTATCTCTCCCGGTTTCTGTGTACCAAGAAATCAGGAAGGGCCTTTCTAGGTATTCCTTACACCCTAAGCTTCTGTTTGAGGGTGACACCAGATGGGAACAGCAAGGGTCTAGAGCTCTCTCGTGCTGGCCATGCATCTTCCTCCGGTCGGGTCCTCTCATAGCTTCTCCTGTGTGTCTGTGTGGCCCACCTTGGGCTTCCTATGGGACAGTGGCCGCATGACAGTTGAACTTCTTTCATGAAGACAAAGGGCTCTAAGAGCAAGTTTTCTTTCTAGCATGGTGGAAATTGTGTTGCCTTTTGTAACCGAGATTCAGAGGTCACTCAGTCTCCTTTCTGGTGTGCTTCCTTTCTTATAAGCAAGTACATAGCGTCTTAGTTACTTTTCTCATTGCCGAGACAAAATACCCAATGCCTGCAATTTAAGAGTTGGCAGGTTTATTGTAACTCAGCTTGTAGAGGTTTCAGTTCACGGTTGGCTGACTCCAAGGCAGGTTGGCATGGAAAAGGGGCACTGCAGAGGAGAAACAGTCCACGGCAAAGCAGGGCAGGCAGAAGGCAGCAAGCGACAAGGGACCACACACTAGCCCTCTTTCTGCTCCTTGTATTTCTATCCAGGCCATTTGCCCTTAGGGGTAGTGCTGACATCCAAGGTGGGGCAGCCTTGATCCTATCCAGAGCAATGCCAGACCAGTTTAGTAATCACACACCCTTAATCTCAGCATCACATACTCTAGATCCAGCCCCCTTTGAAAAAGCCCCACCTATGACTGACTGCATGAGGCTTTGGGGGGACATCTAGACACAGACCATAACATGTAGTAAACATACTCAGACTGAAACATACTTACCTCTTGACGGAAAGGATGAAAAGATTCTAGAAGACTATGTTGAGTTGGAAGCCACCTTTGGACAGTGCTATCAGTCACAGCCTTTGCCACTTGTGGGGACTCCCATGGCCGCTCATCTTTGCCTCTCTTTGGATGTGCTCGTTTTGTTTGCTCCTCACCCAAACCTTATCCTAGGCTTTCTCTTGAAAGGATAGAGAGAAGCAGAAATGAGAGAAGCTGCAGTGTAAACTCCATGGAGCAGCTAGAAGGTTAATCAAGGTTACTACGCTGGGTGGTAGTGAAAGCGCAACCCAAATCTACTTTTCCTGAGCATGTTGGACATTTGTCTAATGCTCAAGATGTATGTTTGATCAAAACCCTCAGATACAAAGTGACTTCTGAAAAATGGTGCACAATCTGTGAGCTAAATAAACCTTTCCTTCCTTAATTTTGGGTGTTAGGTGCTTTGCCTCAGCAATGAGAAAGTAATCAAGTGATTAACTTTGGATTTAATATTATGAATTGTGTGCTGTAAACATTGGTATTGCATGTATTGCTGTAGTATGATGTCTCAATATCTTCTGGGAAGATACCTACAAAGGAGATGGCTGGGTCATATGGAACTTTGAACTTCAGTTCTTTGAGAAATTCCCATACTGGTTTCCATAATGGTTGTACTGGTTTACACCACCCCCCCCCCGCAACAATGAAGAAACATTCCTTCTTCACCACAGTCATACCAGCATTAGTTATTGATTTCCTACTGATTATCATTCTTTCTGGAGTAGGATGAAATCTTAGCATTGTTTTAATTTATATTTTGCTAATGGCCAGTGTAGCAGGTGATAAATTGTGTTAACTTGAGAAGTTTAGAAGCTTAATTAAGTGACCCCGAAGTTCTACATCCTAGGGTGTAGAGGGCATGCACTAGGGTGGTTGTGTACACCCTAGGATGTTGTAGTAGTTGATTCATTGTGTCAATTTGAGAAGTTTAGAAGTTTAACTAAGTGACTCAGCAGGGGGCCAGGGTCCTCACTTTGTACACATCCTCAGCCTGTAAGAGGAGAGCATTGAGATGGTGTTGAGTGCTCTACCCTCCTTAGGGCAGGTGTCCTACATGCACTAAAAGGGAGGAAAAGAGGCTTGCTTCCCCCTTTTTTGGCTCTTGTTGCTTTTGTTATTTTACACCACCATGTACTGTTGCCCCTCTGCCATGCCACCTTGCCTTGGAGCCAGCTGACTGTGGACTGAAACCTCCACAATCTGTGAGCTAAATAAACCTTTCCTTCCTTAATTTTGGGTGTTAGGTGCTTTGTCTCAGCAAGGAGAAAAAAGTGAGACAGAGATGTTGAACATTTTTTCATGTTTGTTGACCATTTATATTTATTGTTCTGTGAAGTTATCTGTTCATTTCTCTTGCTCATTTCTTGACTTGATCTTTAATTTTAGGTAGTTTAATTTTTTGAGCTCTTTATATATTCTGGATATTAGTCCTCTGTCTGAGGAGTAGCTAGAAAATTTTTCCCATTCTGTAAGTTGTTTCTTTACTCTACAGATTAATTCTTTTGCTGTATAAAAGCATTTTAGTTTGATAGTCTCACTTGTTGATTCTTGCTTTTATTTTTTGTGCAATTGAGGTTCTGTTTAGAAAATCCTTTCCAAAACCTATAACTTCAAGGGTTTTACCTATTTTAACCTATTATTCAATAGGTTAAATATTTCTGTTTAGATCTTTGATCCATTTTGATTTTAATTGAATGTATGGTGAGGTATGTGTCCAGTTTCAATTTTTTATACACAGATAACTAATTTTCCCAGCAACACTTGTTCAATAGGCTTTCTTCCATTATACCCTTTTTGACCCTTTTGTCAAAGACCAAACAACTGACTGTCTGGGGATGTTTCTGTATCTTCTGTTTTGCTTCATTCATTCACATATCTGTTTTTGTTCGAGTTCCGTGCCATTTTTTTTTATCACTATTGCCTTGTAGTGTAGCTTGAAGCCAGGTATTGAAAAACTACCTGCTTTCTTCTTGTTGTCCAAAATTCTGCTCTTCCTCAGGTTCCACATGAATTTTAAGATTCCATATGAATTTTAGGACTGTTGTCTCTATTTCCGTAAAGTATGTTTTGATTCAGACTGCAGTGAATCTGTGTAACAGTTTTGGTATACAGATTGTATATTGGTTCCACCTATCCAGGAGCAGGGGACATATTTCCATTTTCTGATGTCCTCTACAATCTCATTTTTCCAAGTACTATAGTTTTTGTTTGTAGAGGGCTTTCACTTTCTTGGTTAGTGTTATTACCAGGTATTTCATTTTTTGAAGCTATTGTGAATGATACTGTTTTCATAGTTTCCTTCTCATTGAGTTCATTATTGGTGTACACAAATGTTAATGAGTTATGTGTGTTGATATTGTATCCTACTATGTTGCTGAAGTGGGTTAAAAATTCCAGGAGTTTTTTGGTGGAGTTCTTTGTGTCTTCTATGTAGAGCATCATGTCATCTGCACATATTGATAATCTGAGTTCTTCTTTCTCTATATGTAATCCTTATATTTCTTTCTCTTGCTTTATTGCTCAGGATGATGTTTCAAGTGCTATGTTAAATAGAAGTGGTGATAGTGAACATTCTTGTCTTATTCCTAATTTCAGGGGGAATACTTTTACTTTTTCCCCATTTAGTGTGATGCTGGTCGTTAATTTGCCATAAATAAGTTTTATCATATCCAGCTATGATCTTCCTATACTAGTTTTTTTCAGGAGTTTTTAAAATTTTTAAAAATTTTTTCAGGGTTTTTATTACAAAGCGGTGGTGAGTTTTGTCATAAGCCCTTTCTGCATTTATTTTTATAATCATTTGTTTTCTTACTTCTGTTTATACGATGTGTTACATTTATTGACTCATATGCTGATTGACTCATATGCTGAACCATCCTTTCATCTCTGGTATGAAACTTACTTGATTATGATGTATGATCTTTTTGTTGATGTGAAGCATTCTATTTGCTAGTATCTTGGTGAAGATTTTTGCATCCATGTTCATTAAAAGGATTGACCTATAGTTTTCTTTTTTTGTTGAGTTTTTCCCCAGGTTCAGGATCACGGTGATACTGGCTCCCATAGATCCTTCTGGGAGCATTCCATTCTTTTCCATTTCTTTGAAAAACTTAAGGAATATAGGTGCTATAACATCCTTAAAGGTTTTATGGAATTCAGCAGTGAATCCATCAGGTCCCTAGCTTTCTTAGTTGATAGGTTCTTTGTTACTGCGTCAATTTCATTGCTTGTTATTAGGTTGTTAAGCACATTTATGTAGTCTTGGGTTACTTTTGGTAGTTTGTATGTGTCTAGGAATCTGTCCATTTCTTCAAAAGTTGCTAACTTGTTGGAATATAATTTTTCAAAATCATCAGTCTTTTCTGAATTTTGACAGTGTCTGTTGTGATTTCATTTTTATCTTTTTCATTCCTAATTGCATCAGTGTCTTTTCTCTCTTCCTCTTGGTAAGTCTGGCTAAGGGTTTATCCATTTTATTTACTCATTTGAAGAACCAGATCTTGTATTTGTTGATTTTTTATATGTTGATTTTTAAAATATATTTTTAGTCTCAATTTCATTGATTTCTGCTTCATCTTTATAATTTTCCTCCTTAATTTTGGTTTGGGGCTGCTTTGTTGTTGTTTCTCAGGTATTTTAAGATTTCTTATAAGGTTATTTGGGCTCGCTCTGTTTGCTTAATGTAAGCATTGACTGTGGTGAATTTTCATCATAGAAACTGCTGCCATGGTGTCTCAGAGGTTTCAATGAGTTGTATGGTCATTGTCATTAATTTCCAGAAATTTTATAAATTTCTTTAATTTCTTCTGTGGGTCATTGGTTGTGAGCAGTAGTTGCTAATTTTCCAGGAGCTTCTACCTTTTCCAAAATATCTTCTGTCATTGATTTCTATTTTCACTGCACAGTGGCCTGACAGTATGCATGAGGTAATTTCAATTATCTTATATTCTACTTAAAGAGGCTTTGTAGACTAGTGTGTGATCTATTTTGAGAAAAGTACCATGTGCTGTTGAAAAGAACGTATACTCTGCTGTAATACTCTGTAAAAATATATGAAGTCCAAGTATTCAAGGTTGTAGTTCAGTCCTAATATTTATCAATTTTTTGCTTATTTGATCTATCTCTTTACAAAAGTGGGGCGCTAAAATCCCCTACTCTGATTATGTTAGTGTTTATTTGATCTTTTGAGTTTGGCAGTACTTTTTATGATGATAAGTGCTCCAGTATTTGGCAGACATGTATTTATCAATGTTATCTCTTCTTGTTGGACTGTACCCTTAACTGGTATGTAGTGACTTTCTTTTGTCTCTTCTAATCAGTTTTAGCTTCAAGTCTACCATATCTGCTATTAGAATTGCTACCCCTGCTTGTTTCTGAGGTCCTGGTGCATGAAATATCACTTTCCATCCATTATTTTTTTCAGTCTATGACTATCTTGTTGGATTACATGAGTTTCTTGAATACAACAGACTTTGGATTCTGCTTTTATTAATCCATTCTACCAACCTGTATTATTTATTGGAAAAGTGAAGTCATTAACATTAGAGCTATAGTGTGATATGTTGACTATTTCTTATTGTTGCCTTTTTTAATGGTTGGTGAATCCTTTGTTTTTTTTTCCCTGACATTTTTTGTTGCTGTTTATTCATTGACCTTATTTGGAGTTTTTGTTTATTCTGTGTTTTTAGCTGTGTGAATTTTGTTATTTCTGTTGAGAATATTCTTAAGTATTTTCTTAAGTGTTGGTTTAGCACTCATATATCTTTTGATTTGGTTCTTTTCATGGTGATACCTTATTCCTGCGTCTCTTTTGAGGTGTATCATTGCTGGATAAATGAATCTGAGCTGAAGATTCTTTGATTTAAGGACTTAAAATACTGTACTTTCCAGTTTGTCTACTGTGATTCTGGTTGGTTTGTCTTAAATGCAGTATTTTTTTGTTTTTCTCTGACTGCTTTTAAAATTTTGTGGGGCTTTTTTGCTGGATATCTTGTAATTTAAAGAAGACGTGCTTTAGTGAACTTCTTTCTTTCCTGATATTTGTTTGATGTTCTATAAATTCCATTTACTTATGTTTTAAACTTTTTTCTTATATTTTGGAAAATTTTTTCTATGACTTCTGTAAACATGTTAGTAACCTATCTGTGTTGTCTTCTGGTTTTTCTCTAACTCCATTTGGCCTTAGATTGATCTTCTTATTCTTATCTAGTAGCTGCTGGATAATTTCTCTTATTTTTTTTTTAATAATTTGTTGTAGTTCTCTTTTGTCCTCAGTTTCAGACACTCTGTCTTCACATAGGTCATAACTGTAATTTATGAATTCTATAGTTTTTCATTTCAAGTATTTCTCTCTGTCATCTTTTCAAGGATTCTATATCCTTGCTGAATCTGTTGCTCAAGTTTTGAACTGTTTTTTTTTCAACTTTTCCAGTATTTTTTACTTAATTCACCATAGGAATATTGAGTAAAATTGCTGTGAACTTTTGGTTCATTTCCTCTTTGAACACATCTATTTTCTTTATCCCTTGTTATAAACTTTTTGTAATGTTCTACTACCTGATATTTGCTTTCTTCTCCTTTTATGACTCCTGCTTTGCCTTGAGAGAGTTGGATTTGGAGATCTCTGTTGCCTTGATTCCACATTCTCCTATATATGATCTATCTATCATCTGTGTACCTACTATCTCTTCTTAAATTTACACCCTCTTCTTTTTTCTCCTCTTTTTTTGGGGGGGGCATACTGCAGGTTGAGGACTAGAAAAATGAGGAGAGTTTGTGGCTTCTATGGAGATTTTTAGTAGGCTGCTGCCTCTCCATGAGTAATGCTCAGCTTTGTATGTTCAGTGCTAGTATTTATTCCTTCTGTAATTTACTTTAAGTGATTTGGACACTGTCTCTATGTTTTGCTGAAAGAATTACCGCTGGTTATAACAGTATCAACAGATTCAGCCACAAAGCACTTCTACCTGAGAGTGCTTGCAGCTCCACTTCCCCCTTTGTCTATCCTTCATGCACACTGTGACAGTTTATTACTTGTGGTCGTTCTGCTATGAGGTAGGTGACGTGGAGGGCAGTTGGGTGAAGCGTGTAAGATATTAAGGGGGAAATTTGAAGGAAGGATAATGACATGTGAGAAGAAAAGTTTGATGTGGGTCTGATACTCCTGGAATGCTTTTGGTTGAGTTGAAGTGTTAGTATCCAGAGTTTTCAAAGCATGTTTGTGGGAGCAAGGGCAAGAAGGTGGGTTATCTTGTGACTGATGAAGCTACTTTGTTGTCAGAACCCGGTGATACAGAGGACAGTAAGCTAGCTAAGATATGGGAGAGCTGAAGACTTAGCATGGGGTGGACCAGGGGTTAACACTACAGAAGACAGGACTGACTGCGGAGGCGGTAAGGATGGGAAATTAAAACCTTGGGATGAGGAGTTTGTGTATTTGGAAAAAGAATATAGAAATATGGCAACATTATTGCTTCAAGATTTGAGGTGAAGAAACTACACAGGGAACTGAGATGAGGGAGAGAATGTAGACCTATTAAACTGGAGTTAAAGGAAGAAGAAATACACAAAAGTAAAAACCTAAGAAACACAAAAACCATAAAAGATCTTAGTATAATCCCATATTAATAAACAAACCAAGAAACAAACAAAGACTGAAATCTGTAAGATATGTAATGGGAATGCAAATTAAATATTCCAGTGAGACTGTGTGTTTCATTCACAGGTAGTTTCCTTTTTTTCAGACACTCTGGGTGCTTAGACCCCAGTAACACTGTTAATCCCTCCATTGCATTACTGAAGCTAACTCAGACTCAGAACTTCCTTCCCCCAGCTTGCAGGAGTCCTGGCAGCATCCGACCCAGTCAGTGTTCTTGGGCCGGGAACTCTTTCTGTCCCTCCTCCTGGCTGCCATGATGGAATCAGCAGGCAGATTCACTGCCATGAAATTTTCCACTGAGTCAGGAATATTCTTAATCAAACTAATCAGGTATTGTAGTAACAATCTAATCAGTTGCAGTGGTATTTATTAGGGAAAGTTAAGAAATAACACGCCATAAGACCCAATTTTGGATCTCCCTTACCCTAGAGAAGAAATTCATGGGTATAGTGTAAGCGTCATAACAACCCAAATACAGACCCACAGTTAATACACACTGAATGCAATAGCCATGTCTCCTCTATTGGATTTGTTTTAAAAAAGCATTCATCAGTAATTTTATAGAGTCAGTTATCTAAAGCTCAGAGGGTTGGCCCAGAGTGGAGGAAGAAAAGAAAAAAAGTTTAAAAAAATCTTTTATATACTATGGGAAGGAGGAGATGGGGAGCAAAGGATTCTAACTGTGGCAGAGGTGTGTTGTATATTCAGATGGGGACAACAGGAAAAACAGGGTACAAAACTAGTGAGAAATTGGGATGAGAAAATATTCTATGACTAATACTAATATTAGAGAACAAATTAAAGGTAGACAAAAGAAAAGGGAGGAGAAGAATGAAAGGAAAAATATAAAAATGATAAGAATCAAGAGAAAGAAGTCAGGCAAAAAGATACAGATAAAAGTAGATTGAATAAGGATGGCAAGGGAGAACCCTTTATCCTCTATGAATGCATTGAAAGAAAAAGTCAAGAAGGAGAGAAATGCACACACACACAGACACACACACTTAAAAGAAAAAAGGGGAAACCAATGGACTAAAAATGGGGGGGGCAAAAACAGAGAGAAAAGAAAGGAAAAAATGAAAAGACATTTTTAAGTTTTGGATGTGTAGCTCCCTCCCACAGCCTAAGATCAAGGAGCAGAGCCCAAGCGGAAGTGTGACTCCACCTGCACTGAAGTGTAAGGTGCTGGCCCACTCCCAGAGGGGGCCGGGTGCAGACGTCCACAGCACAGGGAGCAGGGAGCCACCCTGACCTCCAGCCCCGCATAACTCAGGCTGAACCCAGAACCCAACCACAGGAGCCAGTTCCACGTCGCCAGCTCCTGCCCCTGTGGGCGCCTGGCTCCAGTCGGCTCTCCAGCCGGCATCCCTCCCGCATCTGTGCTGGGAAGGGCTCAGTGTGGAGTATGGCTTGGGGCCGCGGGGCTGCTCTGGGTCTCAGGTTCGAACCCTGAGCCTTTCCCTGCAGTGATGTCCCCACCAGCTCTCGTGCCACGATTGTGCTGGACTGAGGTCACCCACCACTGCTTTCCTTTCAACTTTCAACTACCATTGATTCTCAGTTCCAATGGAGCTGTCTGTGAGTGAGAAGCTTTTTAGTTTCACTTGGCCTCTTAGGTGGTGACTGGCCAGCTGCTCTCAGCAGCAAGCAGCTTGCAGAAGGTCTCCGTTCTCCTCAGTGATGCGCTCTGTTTCTTTTGTACCATTTAACCTCTTCCTCCTCTTTTTTCAGTTCCATTGTAGTTCCCAGGCAACCTTCACTCACTTCAGTTCCTCTCCAAGCTG